>MU185900.1:101602-154552 GCA_016904865.1 Pissodes strobi
TACCAGTAGTGAAAAGTATGGTGTGATTACGCTTATCTCGTAATTATAAAAATATAGATTATTATTATAAAAATGTATTATTCCTTTAAGGCTGATCATTTAATTTTAATCCATTCTGCTTGGATGTGATTTTAACTTGTTATATTGTTTCTAATGTAGTGCTTTTGGTGTTTCTTTTAATGTACACTAAAATAGTGTATATTTTAGGGTACTTTTTTATTCTTGCATTTTTCTATTTACTTTAATTTGACTTGTGTAAAATATTGTATATTTTGTCGCCCTAATAAATTACGATTATTATGACTATTGTCGCACCAATAAAAGATGATTATAATGATTATCTTGGCATAATAAATTATGATCATTATGATTATCTTAGATATACGGTATCACCAAGAGCTGCACTCTCTTCTTTTGTATACCATTATTATTATTATTACTAGTATCGCACCAATAGCCTATGAATGGTCACATCAATAAACTATGATTAGTTGAGTATCTTAGATATACGGTATCACAAAGAGCTGCGCTCTCTTCTTTTGTATGCCATTATTATTACAACTATTTTCGCACCAATCACCTATGATTATTTGAGTATGTTAAATATATGGTACCGCCAAGAGCTGCGCACTTTTATTTTGTACGGCAAGTTTTTACTTAGTTTTACATATTATTCTGTCTCACCTTAACCCGATCAATTTGATATAAACCAGAAAACATTTTCCCTGATCAATTATAAATTAAATAACTAAATATAACACTTGCTTTGAATCATATGTGCTGTTCTTTTCGTAAAAAGCCCTATTATAACTGTGGCCATTCTGTCTACAACTTATTGCATCGAACGGTATATTTGTGGTGTACTAGTACCAGATGGCCTTTCGCAAAGAGATTTACAACTTTAGTAGTCTATTAGCTCGTCCTCGAGGTCATAGAAAGATAAATCAGTTTTATTTTTGTCAATAATGCGCTGGTTCTATGAGTCAATTAAATTCCTTACTGCCTGAATTTTGATTTCATTTAAACTTGATTATTTTTTTTACTTATTGATTATATAACACAAAAATTAGAGCCATGCCTTATTTGAAGGATTTTAACGATTTACGGTCCTCTCTGAGTCTAGCCGAAATTTTACCTGCCCTTTGCGACCAGAAAATAGGATCGAGTTCTTAAAAGAAGTTTTTAATAAGTAAAAAAAATATTTATAAAACCAATAAGGTACGGTCTTTTATATTTTAGGAATTAAAAAGTAGCTGATTAACCGTTACAAAATATTGTTCTTACATATTATATTATTTATAATCCTGCGGTTGCAAATCTATCAAATAGCTGAAAAAAAACTTTTTAATAGATAAAATAGCATTTCACAAAAATGGCCTCAATTGCTCTTAAACGTTCTTATTATAGTGAATAAAAAAAATATGTAATTGCAAAAGTGATTTTCTTTGTGGTTATTCGTTTTAAACCAAAAAATAATATATTTTTGCCTCAGCGTATATATATAAATATTTCCATGTTCTATTAATGTCATTCCAAACTTTACGATTCTTGTAGATTCATATGTATATAACTTATAGACCTCAATAATATTGTGTAAATGAATATGGCTGACACCCCATGATTTAATATGTTAATATTTGAAGTATATTGTAAGTAAGCGAATGCCTTTTTTTTCAACCAACATTGCACAATTACACCTTCTTTATAAACGCGAAGGCGAACCAACCAAATAATTAAATTGTTGCCTACTTAAAGGTCCCTTCTTATCTTACTATTGAATCGGCTCGCAGGGACGCAAGGATATATAAAAATTTGACTAGGACAAAGTAGGTGCGACAATATTATAAAAATGAATAGTTTCGGCGGTAGGATCCTTGTGAAACATCGTTGAATAATATTACTAAGGATAATTAGTACACTGCTCTTAGATGTATTAAAATAATTTAATGACAGCAAGAGTAGTTGTAAAATCTAAATCGTTATACCCTGCTAAACCGCCTGACGATATTTTGTTTTTATTGCACTGTGAATTATGCAGGTATTTAAAGAGCAGGTCAGTTGGTCGTACGTATTTAAATCGTCTGTTTTTTGTGACTTTTGGATTTCTAGGTACTCCCCATGGTTCAGCGTTTTGCTTTTTGTTTCCATGTGTAAAAGTTTGACATTATTCGTATCTATAAAATGGTTATTCTCTATACAATGTTTTGCTAAGCCAGAGTTTTTAATATTATGTAAAATCGATTTTTTGTGTTCTTTAATCCTAATATTTCAGTTTCGACCAGTTTGTCCTACGTATACAGCTTCAGAGTTCACACAATTTATTTTGTAAACACCAGATTTAGATCGCTTGTCAATTTTGTTTTTATTGTTAATTAGTCTTCTCCCTAGATTATTCTTATTAACCTGAATTGTTTTACAGCCAATTTTATTTATTTATTTTTTAACTTTATCTGTAATTTTCGGAATATAATTGCTAAATTTAAACGGCTCCTTTTCTAATTCTAATGTAGGGTTATAAAATTGTTTAGTTAAAATATTCTTCTGTTTTTTCTTTATTAATTTGTCAATCAAAGCGATCTTATAACCGTTATTATGATAAACTCAAAAACTTAAAAATTCCAAATAATGCAATATTGGTTTTCTTTGATGTGAAGAGTCTATTTAGCTCCATACCGTTAAACGAACTTTCACGTATGCATTAACGGACTAATAGACAACTCTGATAATTTAGTAAAAGAAAAAAGCGATCTCAAATCTATAATTCGTACATGTATAGATCAAAATTATTTCCAGCATATTTATGAAATATTCAAACTGGCTGATTTGGAACAGTATTTATTTAAAGCCAACAATTCATTAATCAGAAATATATTTTTTGGGGTAGATATGTGGATGATATATTCTGCATCTTTACAGGAACCAACAGAAACTTAGATGCTTTTTTAACATTTTTAAATTCCCTAAACGATAGAATTCAATTTACCATGGAAAAAGAATCTAACAACATTTTAAACTTTTTGGACATAAAGGTTACAAAGACAAAAGAATCGCTTAAATTTGGTATATATAGGAAACCAACAACAACCGATGCAATAATTCACAAAGACACTAACCAATCTTGGCAAGTAAAACTTTCTGCTTTTCATAGTATCATCCATAGACTTTTCCAGCTTTCCCCTAGACTCGGCGGGTTTCCAAAAAGAAGTATCCATTATCAAACAGATTGTAATTAATAACGGTTATAAGATTACTTTGATTGACAAATTAATAAACAAAAAACAGAAGAAAAGCTAAACAATTTCATAACCCTACATTAGAATTAGAAAAGGAGCCGTTTAAATTTATCAATTATACTCCGAAAATTACAGATAAAGTTTCAAAAAAAATTAAATAAATGTGGCTGTAAAACAATTCAGGTTAATAAGAATAATCTAGAGAGAAGACTAATACACAGTAAAGACAAAATTGACAAACAATCTAAAATAAATAGTGTGAACTGTGAAGCTGTATACGTAGGACATACTGGACGAAACTGAAATATTAGGATTAAAGAACACAAAAAATCGATTTTACATAATATTAAAAACTGTGGCTTAGCAAAACATTGTATAGAAAATAACCATTTTATAGATACGAATAATGTCAAACTTTTACACACGGAAACAAAAAGCAAGGCTGAACCTTTTGGAGTACCTTGAAATCCAAATGTCACAAAAAACAGACGTTTTAAATACGAACGACCAACTGACCGGCTCTTTAAATACCTGACGTAATTGACAGTGCAATAAAAACAAAATGCCGTAAGGCCTGTTTCACACATACACGGCGACCGCGCAAACGGCATCGTTTGAACGATGCCGTTCCATTATGTTGACTTTTCACACATTACCGGTTTGTTTTCTAGTGAGTATGGATCGTACACGTGTTATAGCAATGATGATCTTATATAGATAGACGCAAAAGGAAAAAAAGAAATAGAATTGCGTGGGTTAATTCTATAAATATGGAAAGGAAACAGTGTTTAGCATTTTATGTCATTTTTGAGCAGCTTAGAGAAGATGCAAAAAAGTTTCTCAACTACTTCAGAATGTCAATGTCCAGTTTTGACGAACTACATAAACGGCTAAAAGAATCACTTCAAAAGAAAGACCCTTTTATGCGAGAGTGTATACAACCTGTCGAAATGCTAGCTGTTAGAAAAGTAAATAAACCTGTCGTAAATACAGCAAGTGTGAAAGCTTCCATATAATTCAGTACTCGACTGAACAGTTGGCGCCGTTCAAACGGTAACGGTGGCCGTCCAATTCAGTGGGAAGCCACAGCGACATCACGGTAAAAATTTGTCGCACACACGGCTCCGGTGCATGTGAAAGCACTCATTATCTCATGCGTCCCTTAGCCGTATAAACGGCGCCGTTTGGACGGTCACCGTGTATGTGGGAAACAAGCCAGGTTTAGTAGGGTATAAAGATTTAGATTTTAGTATTCAACTACTCTTGATAAAGGCCTCATCATGCCGAAACATATGCAGAGAAAAATATCTCATTAAATTATTTTGAAACATCTAAAAGCAGTGTAGTAATTATCCCTAGTATTATTATATTATAAAAAGAGCTAATTTCCGACGCTTAACTATATATAATTGACTTAACTTTTATTGCAGTCAGAAGAAAAACTTCCAGTAATGTTTTGGATTTATGGAGGTGCTTTCACACAAGGCAATTCAGGCAAGGGCTTATACGGTCCCGATTTCCTAATCGAACAAGATGTTATCGTAGTGTCATTTAACTACCGTGTTGGCCCACTTGGTTTTATATCTACTGGAGATAAAGCTCTCCCTGGAAATTTAGGTTTAAAGGACCAAAATCTTGCTTTGAAATGGACGAATCAAAATATCGAATTATTTGGAGGCGATCCAGAGAAAATTATCATATTTGGTCAGAGTGCTGGCGGAGCTTCCACGGGACTGCATTTAGTCAGCAAGCAATCTGCAGGTAATAAAACAAATTATAGTCAGAAATCATAAAAACTTATTTATTCTTTTTAAGTGCAGGGAGATTATTCATATTGTAAATAGTATAGTATAAGATACCCTTTTAGTGCACCAGTCCAGTGTAAAAATAGAGCCACTGAGTAGAGTGTTTTTTAAAGAGTGCCTTAGTATTTTAACATTTCAAGGTTGCTAACATATTATTCGTCTTTTTTTGCATAGACATCTCGTAGACATGTACTGCCCATAAAATGATTGGTGACCATGATACATCGAAAAATGTTTTGTTGGCGTTAGCAATAAAGAAATGAATGTCGAAATACTCTCCTTATGAATCGTGTTTGCATTTCTTGATGGCCTCAATATGAAGCCAAAATAGGAAATAGTTCATTACACAAGTTATTGTAAAATCATTACTTAATACCTAAGATCATTTAGAAAAACAGTATAACAGTATAGGTCCCAGAATACTTTCCTGTGCCATGTCGATATTGCTACTCTGTAAATCTGATTTAATCTCATTGTTGTTATCATGAACCATTACCCTCTGTATTATTTCTGTGAGATATGATTTCATCCAGGTATATGCATTACCTTTTACACCATACTTATTCACTTTATACAATAATAAGTCCCTATCTATACAATCATATGCATTACTTAAATCTATAAACATTCCCAAAGATAGCTTTTTTTTCTTCAAGCAAGTCTAAGATTGCTTTTGTGAATGAAAAAATAGCTATTGTAGTTGATCTCCCTTTAAGTTAACCATGCTGTGATGTATAAAATAACTGACATTCGTTCATAAAACTAATCAAACGAGAACATATTACAAGTTCAAAAATTTTAGAAAAACTAGGATGCGTATACGCATATTCGCTAATCAAAATAGAGACATTTTAATCGTTATCAAAGACTATCGATTATTGCACATAACTAAAAAGATATGTCGAATGTCGAAACTATCAATACCTATCGATTATTTGGGTTATTTAGTTCTCCACCATCAGATGAATTGTTCATAGTATTTTCAGTTCTTGAACTTAAATGTAAAACATTCAGTAAATTAAGACAATTTGTTATTTTTATGTAAATATAAATTATTATTTAAATTAAGATATAAAGATCCCTAGGTATATGCATCGCTTCTCAATGAAATCGAATCCTATCGGAGGCGTGATCTTGATATTTAGCAATGCGAACTGCATCTCCATTGCTCACTCAAGCCTTCACTGTAAGAAATAGATACTATAGAAAGGAAACTAATATTCGACGGTTACCTACGCCATTTTACACTCTAATATTTATACTGAATTATTCTACCTAGCAACTTTACAGATGGCTGATCAGTACTGATACTAAACTGAAACAAATTTAAATAATTTAATAATAATAGTAAATACTAAAGCTTTTATTAAAAATTTGGTTTCCTCCATGTGAGTAAATTTAAAGTCTTGAAATAAATGCCAACACTTCTATAATACGTTTTTTTTTTAATCAATATTTGAGACAGTGTCCTGACAAACTTATATTGAGAGAAACATCTCCCAAGATCTTGAGTCCTGTTGGAAAAATTTATGCCACAATATGTTCACTTTCAAAATGACGTTCACAAACTTGTGATTATAACAGCGACCGAGTTTGAAGGCGAAATATGAAAAACTAATTTAAAAAATGAAAATGAGCAATTTTAACGCCGAAACAAGTTTATTTTTAACTGCGAAATACGCTGCCGAAGTTTCCCGATTATAATTTGGACCATCCTGTAGAAGGCCCATTGCATTTTTATTATCTACAATTGCTATTTAATAAACATATAAAAAAATAATAATTATCGTTATTTTAGGGTTATTTAGGGCAGCAATCGTTGAGAGCGGCTCAGCTTTAAACTACTGGGCCGTAGACCAGGATCCCAAAACTACAGCTTTCTTAATAGCTGATGCGATTCCTGGTGGTAACTATGGAAGAGATACTCAAGGGCTTAAAGAATTTCTGAAGAGTAGGAGTGTGGAAGACATTATGACCTCTTTTAATGCTTTGCCAGACGGAGTAAGTATAATATAACATCAGAGGAATTCTCTCTAAATTAAAAACAATGACATTGCTTCCGGATATATATAGTGCCAATCATTAACTATGATGCAAAAGTTAGCCGCAGTGATACGGAGGGTCATAGGAGCTTTAGCTAGTTCTAATTTAATAACTAAACATTTATCAGGCGATATTATAAGAAATATTATTATATACAAACAACCCCTTAGCGAATTTCAAATTTTTTGTTTATGTACGTTAAAAATGAGCGCGGCCATTCAATCGATTCAAAACTGTAGGCCTCAACCAAGTTTTCAAAGTAAATTTTGATTTGTGTCTTGTGTTAAAAATATTGTAGTTACAATTTAAAAATAAGCGACAATTTTCTGTAGTACCTACTACTACCCGAACAAACAGTATCATCTTCTGAAGCTGCTATTTGCGTATCTTTAGATATTTTTATAGTGGATTTAATTTTGTTTTATTTTCCTGTGGTTCTTTTCTCTTTTCATTTAACACTTTTCGTTTCAATATTGTAGATTTGTCTCGTTCTGAAATTTGTAACGGATAATCTTTGCATGAGGGATCATCATCATCATCATCAATCAACCCATATTGGTGCACTGCTGGACATAAGCCTCCCGTGTTTGCTTCCCCATCTCCCTATTCTGTGCCTCCTGTATCCAATCTGTGTTAATTCGTCTTATGTCGTCGGACCATCTAGTTGGTGGTTGTCCCCTCTTTCTGTATGCATCCTGCCTAGGCCTCCACTCCATGATCCGCTTTGTCCACTTTGCATTTTCGCAATGTGTCTCACCCAGTTCCACTTTAGAATTGCTATTTGCTCTACTGCGTCAGTCAGTCTGGTTCTTCTACGCAGTTCAGTGTTAGTAATGTGGCCTCTCAGTATCAGTCCTAGCATTGACCTCTCCATTGCACGCTGTGTTCCTCTGATTTATTGTACAGCCCTTGTTGTCAATGTCAAGGTCTCAGCACCACAAGTTAGGACAGGTAAAGCGTACTGGTTGAAAGCCTTCGTTTTCAAACATATTGGTAAATTCGCTTTGAATACATATCTCAGGGTCCCATAGGCGGCACAAATTAATTCTATTCGTCTAAATAGTTCGTAGGTTTGATTATCTCTACTTATACGGATTTCATGGCCGAGATACTTATAAGAGGTAGTTTCTTCAACCTGGGTTCCATCTATTCATTGAGTACAAGGTTAGTCATGTGCTTGGTTTTTGCCACATTAATTTTTAGTCCGACTTTATGGAAGGCAGCATTTAGCCGCTTCAGCATGGTAATAGCATGGTCAAGACGATCCGCTATTAGGACAATGTTATCTGCAAATCTTAGGTGTGTCAAGCTTTCACCGTTTATGTTAATACCCAACCACTTCAGATCCTCAGACTTAACCATTAACTCGAGCAGATTCGTGAATAATTTTGGCGAGATAGTATCGCCCTGCCTAACCCCTCTGTTTATGTTGAATTTATTTGTGCTCTCCTGCAGTTTTACGCTAGCTGTGGCATTCTTGTATATACTCTCTATGAATAAGATATACCGGTGGTCTATTATACAGGCGGACAATGACTTTAACATCTGGTGCTGATTTATCGGGTCAAACGCCATTTCATAGTCCACGAATATTAGAACAAGCGGTTTATTGAATTCGATGGTCTTTTTTATAAGGTTCTTCAGTACTTGGAGATGATCGTTCGTGCCATAACCTGATCGAAAGGCGGCCTGTTCTCTTGGCTGATAAAGGTCAAGTTTTGCTTTTAATTTGTTTGCTATAACTCTAGTACACAACTTATACATGTGTGGCATCAGACTGATAGGACGATAATTTGCAAGATTGGTGAATTAGGGTGATGATTGCATTGTTCGAATGCTACGGTATCTTGCCCTGTATAAGACATTCATTGAATAGTGCTTTGAGGTTTTGCAACAACTTTTCGCCTCCTAGTTTAAGAGATTCAATGACTACAGTTATTCTGGTTCGTCTTGTTTTCGCCCGAGTTTGGCATTAAGGTTGCTTATTAGTAGGGTGTAATGGGTAGGGCATATGTTTAGAGCTTCATTTAAGTTATCGTAAAAAACCTCTATTTCATCTTCTTCGGAGGTTGATGTGGGAACGTAGGCTTGTACAATTTTTATGCTGTATCTCATAATGATGTAAATGACCCCTGTACTTATACTCTTAATCTCCATTATCTGCTGCGTATATTTTTTGTGTATAATAAAACCTACACCGCCCCTGGACGCATCTGTTTGTCCCGCATAGTGGAAAGTGTGTCCAGATTCAAGTGTTACTTGGTCTTCTCCTCTCGTTCTAATTTCACTTATCCAACGACATTTCACTTTATCTTTCCAAGTTCTTCCTCCAACTCAGCCAGTTTCGGGTCGGACAAAAGAGTTCTGACATTTATCGAGGCAATTTGCAGTTGTCGTCTTTGATGGTAGCCTGATCCTCTCTGGGGATTCTTAGCACTCCCTGCTGTCATTCCGGTCTGACCGCTACCTCGGCCAGTGAAACTTAAGCCGCCGCGCGACGGAGTCTGAGGGCCGTGGTTGATTTTGTGCAAGCATGTTTGGGGTTTTTTAGCCATTTACTTCCTACCACGCTGGCCATTGCGGATTTGTAGGGGATGGGAAATTTACAGGGATTTAGTCCTGTATATGCGTTATGGTTAAACCGCCAATGTTCGGTCGCCAGAGCCTCGTCTGCTATCTACCAGGTGTACCGGGTGACCGAGGTCACCTCTCGTGCAGGTGAGGTTGACTTTTGGGTAACTATGATGTTATGATGGACGATGAGCGTTACCCCTTACCTCGGTTGGCATGAGGGATAAAATTTAAAAATTTAGCTGTACGTCTTTGAACGGGAAATGGTGTGATGATACGTTTTTATCTACAACCTTAGATGTTATATAATAATGTGCTTTAACTCTTAAATTAATTATTTATTTTCCTAACGCTATAGCAGAGAATTGTTTTCAAGAATTATTAAATAAAATGTAAAAGGAATCTGAGTCTAGCACCGTTCAAAATCTCTTGTAGTTAAGTTCTCAGGTGTCCTTTATTCAAGCGAGAAAGCAAGATGGCGCTAGCGCTGACAATGCACGGTTAATATAAAAATAACTTTGAAAACAACTGATAAGTTATGAATCCAAGAGCTAATATTTATGGACCGGAAGTTCACAGCAAGGAGAGAACAGGTTTTGACTGCTAAAAAAATAGACATACGGGAAAGGAAAATTTTACGGCATGTATTTATAAAATAATTGTCCATTCATTTATTAAAAAGTACGCTCTGCCTTTTTGATGAGTGGTCACTACTAATGATTCGTGACATGAAGAGCGCTTGTCAAAAGGCGAGGAATGTAAAAAGGAGTACAAAAGATATATTAAACTCTGGCACTAAGTTCTAACCCGCATCCCCGTATATATAGGCCTAAGCGTAGAATCCATATTTTTCATCTGGGTTTGTATATTGCATCCATTTTTTTCAGACGCAAGTTTGGCCAACCTTGGACGTAGAAAGTGAAGATGCCTTTTTAACTGAATCGCCCTATGAATTGCTTGCTAGTGGGGACTTTAATCAAGTACCAATTGTAATTGGAATATGCGCGGAGGAATCTACCATGTTCCTTAAAGGTAATATTGTATGGCGACTGCTATTTTGAAAATTTAATACAATGATGTGACAACCAAGCATTACTATTAGGTTAAAATAATTCAGCAAAATGTTGAAACTGCAAGTAACAAAAACTCTTTTCAGACGGTTTACAAATAGATTAATTTGTTGCACGGTAAATCGTAGTACTTGTACCAATTTGCAATCTACTACGTTAGTTTAGTTTATCGTCGATGAAACCAGAAAAATGTGTGACTGCGAAATTACAAACTTTGCAGAGAAACATTTAAACTATATGATTCTTTATTTTGCCTTAATTCAAAAATATGAATAGGAACTGATAAAATGCGACCACCAAATAGTTTTTTATATTTGCAGTTTATGTAAGGAAGTTACATATTTTTCCAATAAATATTTATTTTATAAGAGAGGAAATAATGCGTAATTTTCTGATGAACTGAAATAGTATTGGATAGCGGAAAATTGTATATCTCCTTAAGATGCTAATAGAAAAATCTGGATAACTCTATTCATAGTCAATTCGTTATTTTTTACGGATAGTATATTGAAGGATATAAATTAATAACATTTTAGATAATAAATATACTCGTATATAACATCTTCATGTAAAGTAAAAGTACCGAATGCGGACATTGCATTAAATTATGACACTATTTTATTTTATTGATAAAATAAGAATTCCGTTTAAAGAAAAAATGTTTTAAGATGATAATGCGGTATCATCCTTAGTCATATGCGATATTCTGAAATAAAAATCAATGCTGCCTATCTAATATTGTAGTTTTCGCAGTTCAACGAAGTTACGATTGCGCAGTCAGGTAAGATTGTTTATTACATAATAGCAGCAAAAACATATATTTTATTATTATAAATTGTATGTTATTCTGACTTGAACTTGACCTTTGAACCCGTTTCAAAAAGGTGGCAGTTTGGATCTGCAATTTGCTAGAACGGCCACTGTCCGGGCTTAGCTGGATCTACGGCGAACCTCGTAGATAGGTTATACCCTTGTTGGATCGACTATTCAATAGAACCCCTATCATCCAACTTTCCCTGGAGCTTAAATTCAATCAATGAATATGGTAAAAATAAATTCTACATTCCCTAATAAATAAAATACAGAATGACGCTAGCACTGAATTTTAATGTGATAATCATGAAATTATCAAAGACATACAGCAATAATGTTTCTATACATAGAGGCACCCTAAACATTATAATTTAAAACTAAACTTACTATCTAGGTTTTAATGTTTATCCGGAACCTGCCATCTTAGCTTTAACAGCTTTTAGACCACCTTCTCTCACAACGAGTGCCGAATTTCAAACAACGTTTCTTTCAATACTTTTCCCGAGCCGACGAAATGAATTTGCTTATTTACTTATTTAATTTCCACTAGTCTTTGGTACTTCGTACACTTTTTAAGGTTTGGTCAACACTGTTTAACCATTTGGACAGAATAACATACTTGAGAGATAAATTTATACTAAAAATTTCCCGAGTCCCATTTGGACAGTATAACGTTCTAAGACACTTGAATTATTATATTATATTATAAATTCACTACTACTAACTTTTTCTCAGATATTTTTTTGCCTTTATACCAACTTTTACGACTCGTTTTCTCCTAGGAAAATCTGGATTCTGCACCTGCAGCTATTAAAAATGTTATTACTAAGAGCACTTAAAATTTCGTCGAAAATTTTAATATGGCAATTAGCGTTTTAACATGTTTTGTAAATCCCAATACCGACAAGAGTTCCAAATTTTAATTTTAATTACCCTATTAAAATTAGATACATGCTTTTTTAATTCCGATCTTAGTTACCCTATTAAATTAGTTACTACATGCTTTTAAATTCCGATCTAGACCAAATTACGGTAAGAGAACACGGTGGAGAACACGATTTTTGCATTCCACGCCAAATGTCTTTGTTCGGTGAATATTGTTAATAGAAACGCCCCCTGGCCAATGGTTTTCTTTTAAGAACGAAATTTGGGGGACCTGTTTTTGACGCGTGGTTGTTATTCAGTGAAGTCAGTTTTTCTAGTCGTGCGGTATAATGCAGTCGAAAAACCCCAAAAGTGTAAGTCAACCGCGATTTAAGTCGGATTTCGCATCTTGTGAAGTTAAACACAATGCAGCTTATTTGGATTATATTCCAATAGTAAGTTATTTTATTTTAATAAGGTTTATGATAGGTGCTTTTGTTGTACATTTTTCTTAGGCAAAAATGTTTTAACTTTAGACGCGATTCGGGCATTAATTCTTGAAAGTTGGGTTTCAATTTAAATTTTGTTTAATAAAATAAAATTATTATTTTATTTGAATGTTCTCTCTTGGCGATCTAATTCGAAAGTTAATTTATTTTATTTATTGGTGAGCTAGCTTAATCTTAATTTATTTTTGAAACAATTAAAAATAATTTTGAAAACAAATTGTTGAAACAATTGAAACTAAATCAGGTGCTAGCCCAGGCTATCACAGTGTTGCCTCGACCGAGAACGAAGCCGAAGTCGTTATGCTAACTTATTTCTAAAGATAAGTGCGTTTTCTCGATTATAATGTAAATATTAACATAGAATAAAAAATAATCACAATTCTCACTCCGAAATGCCATCCAGCGGCAGACATTTAATGAGAGGAACTGCAACAAGATTATCAGGTCCGTACCTCCGTTTTATGAAAATATATGAGGAGAGGTGTAAGAGCAAGTATTCTTTTGATCAAAATCATGCTGAATTAATTGTAAGAATTTACATTTTTATATTTTATTGACTGTAGTAATATTTTTAGATAAGATATTGTTATAATATCAGTGGTGGCTTGTGACTTTACCGTCAGGTGAGGCAAAAGGCTGCCAGAGCCAAATTTTTGGGGTGCCACGCCCAAACTTTTACCCAAAAGTCGTTAAAAACACACCTGAGGCAAACATATTTTGATGGCGCATTCGGGATATTGGTAAAATAGGTATAAAATTGTAATTAAAAATTATATATCTTATATTTTTCTCAAATATAAAATATTGCTTTGGACTTTTTTCACATTATATATTTTTATTCACTAATTAAAGTAATATTTTCGTCCTAAATTTAGAAAAATTAATATTGCTTATCTTAAAAACTATATCAAACACATATTACTTACCAAATCATACTAAATTTTGATCTTCGAAACCGTTGAGAAAAGGCTAAGATTGAGTTAAGTCTATAGGTTTTTCATACACAAGATCGATTCTTCTATCCTTCAGGCTTGCAAATTTGTCAATTCTATATTCGTAAAACGGTTGCGTGTTCATTTATTCATTAAGCAGTTCTCTTTCAATCGAAATATTTGATAAATTTGTAAGTCTGATTTCGGTCATTGAACTACGTGAATAGGTTTGAACCCTTTTTAAACAAGAAAAAATTCGTTCCGCAGTATCACTAGTATAGAGGGAATTGTCATTATTAAGGAAAATAGATATGCCTCTTTAAAGATATTTTTTTTTCAGTAATATTTTTAATTAAAGTTTGTGGTTCAAGGTCTTTAAATTCTTTATTAGCTCAGAACTCAGAATACAGTTTTTGAGAATCGGCATATATATTGTCTTTTAGGTTAGTTAATGCATTGGTAGGAATGTTTTTGGAATAATATTTAAATTTTAAAGTGTTCATTAAACTGCTTTACTGATTTTTTCCTAAATCTCGACAACGAGTGGTAATTTGTAATGAGATAGTGTCTAGAATTTTGACCTATCTTACAATTTTTAAATTAATTTTTAATACCTAGAGGTAGGCGCAAGAAAACAAACCCGCAAAACCCAAACAAACAAAGAAAAAACAAAAAATCATTTTAATAAACAAAACCATGTTAATAGATATGGCCTCGGATATGGCAATACTACATTATTAAAATAAAACATAAATCAGCTTACTTTGTTGTAAGGGCCATTGCCTTACCTTACCACTTTATTAACAACACAACCATACAAAACAACAGTATTAATTATTAGTTTTTAAACCGGAAAATCCGCCTCGAAAATCTAAAATCACAAACAAAAACAAACCAACCACCCACTGATAGGCACGCACCAGTCCAATCGGAAGGGTCGTGATCGACGTGATCTAATTTTAAATTAGGAATAAGCATCTGAGGACCTGACACGACACTTGACTCTTCAGGAAGAAAAGAGATGAAGTGAGGAAGTTAACAATAAAACGTTGCCAAGTTTCAAATAGACACCTATGAAACAAAGGATTTTAGTAACTACCTATTCTTTATTTTGATTGTTGGGCATTAAATTTTATAATACACCATAAAACAATGGAATTATTTATTTATCAATCATTTCTGGCTTGTTGTTTATGTTTTTAAAAGAGAAAGATTTCACTAGCATGTCATTGTTCAAAAACAAAGGCAACATGCAAGCTACTGCTAAAAATAATACCCATACAAGCACAAATATATGCACCTCATACCACTATTAAAATTCTCTGATTTAAAGTCTCATCTTGTGCAACTGAACGGGTGTGGAGCGTAGTACTTACTATACCAGCAATGCTTGACGCGTATGAAGCAAAAATTTCTGGGCTTGCTTCTGCCCAGCCCTTATGCGGTGCATGCCTTATGGCAACGATTTGAGCGTTTAAAAGATAATATTTTAAATTTTGATTGTATTTATATACTTTTATGATTGAAAATTAGTCAAAAAACGTTTTATATTTATAATATCGTGGGCGTACTGGGAAAACCCACTAAGTCCAGTTTTGACCATTTCTAGTTATACTCACCATTAAGTCCACAAATATCCACCCTTTGACAGGAAAAACCCTCTAACTCCAAACTAGAATGCAAAAGGTGTAAAACGTATACTCTGGTTTTTACTTTAGTCCATAGTAGACCTTTCTTGTACAGCAAAAAGCAACTAAATGCACTTGATGTGTAATTACTCGCGTCTACCAAAAACTTCTGACAATATAAAGCCACTAAGTGCACTTAATGTGTTTTTCGTGATTTAGAAAAATTTAGCTTTGAATCTGTAACAGGAAAAACCTACTAACTCCAATAAATGAGGTTATATTTTCAAAATTATTTCGGAACTTGTCTGTTTGAATACCTTAACCAATTGCCTCCACATGTGAATGAAGTAGTGTTTGGTCTGACACAAGTAGGGGACAACATAGAAACCAACATGTAGCAGCTCTTTTAATGTACACCATGCAAAACGCCCACGTTGAGGTAATTGAACATAAATTCTTGGAAAGCGGGCACAGTTACATGGAGGCTGACTCGATGCATAGCTCCATAGAGAAAGGTAAGAAGTATGTGTCTGTCTACGCAATGAATGACTGGTTAAATGTTTTTCGATCAGCAAGATCTAAGTGCAAATAAAAAAAGCTGAACCATATAAATTTAAAGAACTGAAATTTTTTTATTTGTAAAAGCTCTCCCAAATTTTTATTAAAAATAGATCTAAAGACGAAAAGGGACAAACTGTCACTGGTTATTAATTAAAAGCTTGAAATACTCCAGAAAAGAGCCAGGAATAATTAAGTACAAATACGGACACAGTGCCTCCTATACTTCAATACAAGTCCTTGGAAAGGGGAGACCAGTCACAATCCAGCCCAAAAATTTAATAAAACTTTACCAAAAACCGCTACCCATCAGCATTCAGAAAAAAATGACCTCCTTAAATTAGTCCCTTCCTACTTCAAAAACTGTAAAGGATGTGTCTCCTGAGCAAGCTGCTGAAGACAGCTGTTCCGAATCCTTTGACTCAAGTGATGATCTCTAATTTTCGTTCAACAAAAATTACAAGTTCCAGTATTTTCAATTGTATAAATTAGGAACAATAGAATATAAAAATTAAAGATTCTAACTTATTTTTACATCTACTATGACAAAAAATATCATACCTGCTTATTTTTAGAACCGTCCAACCGTCATTACTTACATTTTCTGACAAGGAAAACCAATTAACTCCAATTTCTAAACTTTTTTTGATAATAAACCTGTTTGAAAACAAAAATTTGCTTTTATTTAATCATTAATCGTTTATCTCTACCAATCTAAATCAGAATCGTATGATAAATTATAATTATGTGAGTAAACTGATTTTTAATACATGAATATAACTTTAAACGCGTTTTTCTCAAAACTTAATTTTTGGACTTAGTGGGTTTTCCTAGTATGCCCACGATATTTTATATAAACATTACTTGAAAATTTCAAATTATATTGTTATTTTTACATTTGAGGCCCAGCCTCAGTTGCTTTATACGATGATCCGCCACTGTCTAATATACTAAACTTAAATGATTTAAACACTCATACAGCTGAACTAGATCAAATTCCCGTTCAACTGGAATGGGATCTCCAAGACGAAAACAACAAACTATATGACGCAAAAGACACTTTAACCAAAAAACTAAACTTAAATTTAATTTTTGCAGTGTCGAAAATACGCAAATAAACACAAATTACCTAATAATATTAAATTATTACTCTCAGAAAAATATACTAAATCATTGTTGGAATATCTGAAGGACGCAATCAATCAAGATATCAGAATTTGGTACTTTTACTTTGCATGCAAAAATTTGAAAGTGAAAAACTGTAGTTACACTATTTTCTAGTTTCATCGACGTTATATTTATGTTAATTTATATATTTAAGAGAAGCTGTTACTGAACTGTTCTTAATTTTTAAGACTTGGATTATACCCGAACTCTTGCTCTTCTTTACGACACCATTCAATCATCGGCTATTCCACCGGACCTGTTTCCCAATTCGACAGATGAAACTGCGGTTGTGAAAAATATTAGAAGCATATATCTCAATGAAGGTGAAACGTTTTCAAGCAACTTATTATCAATTGCTGCCGTAAGTAATTCAATGTTAGACGTATCCTTTAAAACAGATTGAAATTATGTGTTCTAATAATATACGTTGGTCAAAAGGCTGAATCAAATTATTGTTCAGTTATTCATCGACCCATCGACATCTATTGAGAGCACTCAAAAGTTTACAATACACTAATACTCTAATACACATATTCAAAATGTACATTCAACCATGATAGTGGAATTTCATGCTTGTTATACATATTTAATTGATCGTTTACTACTCAAACAACGCTTCATATAAAACGTTCAGGTCACAGGATGATTGGTCAGATGAGCATGATGATTCATCAGGCCAGGACGACACGGCGCCTGGTCAGCAAATACGTTACTTGATCAGACTAATATAATCCTTTGTCAGGTCACAGGATATTTGGTCAGATAAATATGATGATTCGTTAGGCCTGGACGACGCTGCGCCTGGTGAGCCTCAGGATTCTCAGGATTCTTGGCCAATCATCGAAATGTGAACCTTAGTCTTCTCAGAGAAATCAATACTCCATTCTCACAATAGTTTCGGCGAAAATGCTAGCATTGATCTCAAAAAATCTTAACCCAATATGTTTAGATAATAATGAAATTTAGACATGTTGTTGTTAAATCCTCCAAGATATTACCAACACTCAAGCATCATCAAACAATTTTTGCCACGTTTAAACAATGCTGTACGTTTTGAAAAATTATCCTATATGTTATATGCTTATTTAGGTTGCTTTGATCATTGTCTGATTAATTGATTATTATTAATGTGCCTTTTAGTATTATTCGGACAATGTATTTACCAGAGGAGTGATTAAGCATGCGGAGTTGGCATCGAATCATGTCCCAGTGTACCTATATCAATTTGCATATTTTGGAAGACCAATTAGTGATCCATTTATCGATGGTAAGATTTGATCTCGATTTAGTACACTAACTATTAATTTTCTGTAGACAAAAGTTGGTTAATAAAACTTGCACTAAATTCTTTATTATTTTGAAGTAGTAAAGATCTAAAAAGACACTTCTTAAAGATTTTTAAATTAGTTTTGGTTCATCGTTTCGTTTCGCCATAATATCAAAATATTTAATAAAGGCGGAGAATTTTGAAAAGTAAAATTAAAAATCAAAAATTAAGATTAAAAGGCAGAATTTGCGACACCAAGCCAAAATTTTGATGTACAAAGCTAGGTATCCCGAGATTAAAAATTCAAAATTATGAAATAAAAACTCAGATTTGTCAGATACCAAACCAGAGTTTAAAGAAACAGACATTACTTATTCAAAACAGAGCTTAAATAATTTAACTGAAATTTTGCAGAATTTTAGAAATAACGATCAATTTTTGACAATATTTTTGAATCGAAAAAACTTAAATGTCGAACCTCCTCTGAAAAGATGAAAATCCAATTTAGACTTACCCGATTTGAGACAAATTTATAAAAATATATATGTTGAAACATTAGACACCATTAATTATAAGATCAATCGACTTAATTCTATGAGCAGTCTCGTCGAAATATTACAAAAACACCCTGTAGTTGTAGCTTGCTGCACGAATACGGTATGACGTTAAAAGTGCTGAAAAAGAAAACACTAACCCTAATGTGTGGCGTTTTACGTCGCTCACATCTCTATCACCAGTGGTTGAAAATATACTTAATAAGATTGGCCCATCATACATAAAGTGGGATTTTGTAATATTTCGACGAGACTGCTCATATAATTACGATCAACCTTCCTTGCAGGTAAGTCGATTGATCTTATAATTATATTTCGCAGTCTCGTCTCATATTACAAAAACACCCTGTAGATGTTTAAAGTATTATGGTCAATCTTCCAGAAAACTTTTAGTAAAAAAAAACAAATTTAGTATAAATCCTCCAAAAATACCCTATTTATTAATTTAAATCTGTAAAAAAAAACCTTAATTTAGGATTTTTTTTATATATAATATGGAAATAAACAAACATATAAAAATAACGGCAAATATATGGTTAATTACGGGTTCTTATATTAGCATTATAAAACACTAGTCTATAGTAATACCCGCCCCCTTAAAATCCGCTTTTGCGAAAACATCCTGTGAAGGAGTAATAGGTCTGTTGTAAAATGAACAGGAAACAGAGGATTTTTCAGACCAACCAGCAGCTTTTATTATGACTATATTGGCTCCAGCTGAATTTGCTGTGGAAACAGCCGAATGTGTAATGCTATAGCCAGTATATAGATTAGTGTTAATTTCGCATGGGTTAACACCAGTTTTATCCAACGCCTTATTGTCTGTGGGGTGGCTGTATGAAAGGTTTTTTGATTGTTAAAATCAGATTATCTAAACCACTTGGTCGAATATCCTTTGTTTTCTGAATAAATGCTTGTACTGTAGAAGCTAAACACAGTCTTGGGTTGTTTTTAAACAATGGCAAATATACCTAATACAGGCTGGGGCATATATTTACCCGATGCCTTAATCTTATCATCTATAAATATTTGAATACTTTCTTCATTTTTAATAATATTATTAATTTTTATTTTACTTAAAGTCTGCATTCTATGTGGGGTAATCAATGCCATTAAAGTTAAGGTAAAGGTAAGGGTAAGATTTTCCAGAGATAGCTCTTCTACTGGATACAAGGTCTCCAAATATACAAGTACTGAGTGGGGGTCCCAAGTACTTGAATATCTGGATCTTGGCGGCTTAATATTACACAAACCTTTTAAAAATCTGTTAATCATGTTTTCATCCTCTTGACATATTGGCAAGACTAACCCTGCAGATCTATGAGTGTTAATTAAAGAGTGAGAACAGCCTGTCTGAAAATTATTATTTAAAAAGGATATAACGTTTGATAACAAATAATTATTATAAGGACAGATATTTCTAGATGTACAAAATTTCCACCACTTTCTATAAACACGATCATATTGTTTCAAAGTCTGGTCGCTAATCGAAGAAATTATTCAATCTAAACCAGATTCTGGAAATGACCTCCTATTGTACGCTTGCCTGATATATGCCCGGCCACCAGAATAAGCTTCTTTCATAATGGATGTCGCTGTCTGGAAGGAGAAGTTAACAACTGTTTATCAGGGTCCATATAAAAAGGTTCTTTAATTAACATTTGACGAAATATTGGAAACCAGGGTTGCCGTTGCCACCCTGGCACCACCAAAATTCCTTCCGCTTGATAATTTTTAACTTCCTTTAGTACCTTAGCTACCATGATATTGTAAATGCATCCACACATAAAGATTTCGAATCTGGTTTCCATGAAATATTTTTTTACATTTCGAGTTGATATTGCTGGCAAAAATGTCTATATCAGGAGTAAAAAACGTTTTGCAAATTTGAGCATTAAACGTTGAACATAACTCAAACTCTATACATATAACTAGATTATTGATCTGCAATAAGATTTTCTTTCGAATTAATGTATGATGCAAAGATATATCATCTATTATTTTCGCAATAGTTCCAAATATCTCTTGTAATAACGTTCAGATTTTCATACTTTACTCCCCTCAGGCGATTTATATAACTTACAGCTGTTGTATTGTCTATCCTTAAAAGCAAATTTAGATTTATTTTAATTTTTGTAAAATGTTTTAGACAATTAAAGGCTGCCAGCAATTCCAGATAATTAATATGGTTCTCTGTTTTTTTACTACCCCAAAAACCATTAATCTTTTCCCCCTTACACCCCCCCCCCTTAAAAAATTTGCAACTGATATTCTATTTCGTTTAGGGGAAATTTACTATCCTTTAAACTAACTAACCACCATTCAATTTCCAAAATTACCTCATCCTTAATTTTCATCTAACAAAGCCAACAATTTTGATCTTTCAAGAATTTTTGTAGGGGCCCAACCATATTTTACAGCAGGGCATGCTACGACCAACATACCCAAAATTTTTGCAAAAACCCTAGTAGTACAATATTTTTTCCCGATAAGATCTCGACTGAATGCTAAAATCGTTTTAACTTTAACTTGAGGTAAGGACATTTCAAATTTTTATTGCATCAAAAACAAACTCTAAATACTGGCAACTGGGAGATGAAATCAGTACACTCTTGTCAAAATTTATTATAAATCCTAAAAACCCAAAAGTCTCTAAAACTATTGACACATGCTTTCGGCATGTTTCCTTATTACTAGCGATCACCAAAACATCGTCTAAATAAATCACCACTATAATGCATTTTTTCCGAAAATAAGTAACAACCGGTTTCAACAATTTTGTAAAAATAAATGGAGCTGCACTTAAGCCCATTGGCAAACAATTAAATTCGAAAAGCATATTATTATGTTGAAATCTTAAATATTGTCCATCTTAATTAAAAAATAAGGGTCCTTTAAATCGATCTTTGACATGTAAAAACACTGACATAGCAAATTCTTTACGCTTCTATAGTCCTCCAGTTAAAAATGGGGAGGAGTTAAAAATGTTTTTAAACCTTTCAAATTTAAAATAAATCGACAGTGGTTCTTCGTTTTCCTAATCAGAAAAAAAATACATACAAATTCGCCCTCACAATGTGTACAATGAGATATAGCTCCAATCTGTAACAATTCCTGAATTTTATTTTTTGTTATTTACTTGAAACCTGCTATTATTCGAAAGGGCTCTCTTTGGAACAGTAGACTGCCTAGGAATAGTGTTAAATCTTATTTTATAACCTTTTATACTGATAGGGAGTGGATGCTGGTTCTCACTCCAACACAAAGGGGGACATAACACTTGGGTTATATCGTAGAACCGCGTAACTGGTTCTGGTTAAATGTTCGAAGGACCACAGCCATAGGCTGAATTTATTGTATCGGGAAAAGTTACATTAATTCACATTAAACACACAAGTCCAAATTTGATTAAATTTAATGTTATTAATAAAAACGAAACGTCTATATACAAAAGAAAATTTAATTTTTGGTACGAACTGGTCAAATGTTGTACTTAAATCTACTCTTCGTCCGACACACTGAGCGTCAAATATCCACACCAATGCGTTGAAACTAAATTAAAAACAACCGTAAATTAATCACTAATCAGTCTGATCACTACGCGTTTCTCTTCACACTTCTTAATAACTATAACAAACGACCATCTAGAGATTTGCTTGTAAGTGGTCAAAATACACTTTGCCCTCCAAAACTTCTTCCAACTTTCGCGATAACATTTAATTAAAAACAGAACAATTCTAAAAGGGCAGAGAGAAGTTCAACTGAGTAATTTAGGGCTTCACTTCCAATTTTCGCGATAATATTTAAGTAAAAACAGAGCAATATAAAAAGGGCAGAGAGAACTTCAATAGAGTAATTAAGGGCTTCAGAGATGCAACTTTAGAGCGTAATATCAGAGCAGAGCATCAAAAGGCTCAAAGGCCATTTTGTTATTATCGGATTATTAAAAAAAAGGGCAGAGCAACTACAGGCTCGAAAGCCCGTAGACCTTACGTGACTTATACTAAGTTCTGACTCACTTAATATTTTGGTTCTTTTTCTCTTCCCACGCACTTCTTTCTAATCCATAAAGAGCCATTAACACATCAACACATTATAGAGATTAGCAAATGCAACTAAATAGAAACATCCTGAAATTCGAGCACGGTCAAAATGACCTGTCAAGCTCCAGATAAGCGCTAATAAATTTATAGCTTTCATAATACTCGAGAATGTTTTTAAGGGCAAAATAATATTAATATTTTCAAAGAGCATTAATATATAAAATTGGTATGACTTTTTACAACATATCTAATAAGACAATTGGGTTATCATTGAAATTGAAAGTCTACCAGCATATTGCACCTCTACTTCCTTTGAGGACCCCAGTACTGCCTCTTGGTCTGCTTGGGCCTGTCTTCCTCCTCCCTTCTCTTTTTCCTCTTCCTCAAAATCTGGCGCCTCCAGTTTAAAGAAGCATTTATATTAGCATTTCCTGAAGGACTTTAAAACCAGCCGCGGGCGAGGCATAGTTCGTTTAAACCCAAGGCCAGCTTTGTGCATTTCCTTTGACGCTTTTACAGTTTCCGAAAAATTTTGAACTGAACTTGTTTCGCTAACTTTCTTTGCTGCCACATCTAAAAAAATTGGACAACAAAAACCCTGTTCAATAAGTTTTTCGATTGAATTTACCAAGGCACTTACACCTGCACCAATTTGGCTCTGAATGTGACTAAAGAAATTATCTTGCCTCACTGCAGAATCTGGAAGCATCACAGATACCTCCTCGTTAACTCTAGGGCCTCGTAATAATAAAAAATTCGCTGTTATATCATGTTTATTAATAAATTTCTTCCTACTGTCCTTATTTAACCCATTCTTTAACACTGATAGCCAATATGCTGCTGTATCCTCATTTACCGGTGGCCCAATTTTTATGATTATCACTGGATCATCTCCCAAGATTTGTTTTAGACCTGCACCAATTTAGCTCTGAATCTGACTAAATAAATTATCTTGCCACACTGCAGAATCTGGAAGCATCACAGATACCTCCTCATTAACTCTAGGGCCTTGTAGTAATAAACAATTCGCTGTTATAGCATGTTTAATAATAGGTTCCTTCCTACTGTCCTTATTTAACCCATTCTTTAAAATTGATAGCAAATATGCTCCTGTATCCTCATTTACCGGTGGCACAGTTTTTATGGTTATTACCGGACCATCTCCCAAGATTTGTTTTATTTTTGATGGATGCCACCATCTCTGGATTACTTTCTTCTCGAATTTCTGGCTGCTTCTCATCTGAATCCCCATTACAAGAACTGATATCCGAAGAAGATTCCGTATCTGAGGCCTGTAAGAAATTCTATAACCTGAAGAAAATATTATAAGTCTTTGAGGTTTTATCAGTCAAAAACGCATCAAAATACGGAATATGAATAGAAAAGGGAAAAATTTCTGCTTATTGTCTTAAGTAAAATACCTTTTACACATAATGAGTGATATTCCTACACAATTTAAGTGCAGAAATTTTTGCCACACAATACGTGGCAAGAATTTGGCAACATTTTTAACACAAAAGAAGTGACCGGCAACATTAAGGCACAATTTAAATGCCGGTATTCTTCGCTCACGATGTGTGTGGCCAGATTTTGGCACACAATAAGTGGCCGACAATATTTATACCCAATTTAAGAGCAGATATTTTTCGCACATAATAAGTAGTGGCAACACTTCGGCACCATTTTTTTTGGCACAGAATAAGTGACCGAGCACCTTTTGCACGATTGCACACAATGAGTGGCAACCACCTTCCCTTTTCCACCAATAGTGTGAAAATTTAAGATAAAATGCAAGCAGGACTCCCTGTATAAAAATTAGGTCCCAGAAATAAATAAATAGTCATAGATACCTCTAATTTTATGACCGCGAAATTAACGATACTAGATTATAAACATCGAGCCGATCGAGCGATAAAGAACTGCTTATATTGTATTTTTCGTCGGTCTAGCCCGAGAAGAACAGACGGTTCTTCCTGCATATTTAGTTTTCACTAAAAGTTTAGAATTAATAATTGTGTAATTGAGATTTGCTGAACTAATGACTGTTTAGCAATGACAAGAGTATAACTTAACATCCAATAGTATAATCCTTACACTTAACAAACATAAAATTAAAACTTACTTCAACTACGTATTAGGTCTTTGCGTAAAATCTTCAAAAGCTTGTCCACTTTTTTTGTCTCCTTCCGGTGCGACGTTTTTTATCCTTCCTATGTTTTCCCATATTGAAAAAACAAAAGCCGTGAGCAAAACACCCACAAAAATACAAATAAAGCGCTCGATAATCGATTTAACTCCGAAATTTTCCGCACCGTACGACAAACAACACTGAGGATATCCCGCCACATATTAGGGTTAGTGTTTTCTTTTTCAGCACTTTTAACGTCGTACCGTTTTCGTGCAGCAAGCTACAACTACAGGGTGTTTTTGTAATATGAGACGCTACTGCGAAAATAATGTACAAATTAAAGTTAGATTTAGCGATTGGCATAAATTGAATTATTTTGATCTATTGTAATTTGTTAAATTTTCATCGTATTCCAAAGATTTTCCTAAAGGCTGTTCAGTGATTTATTAAGCCGATAATATATGGGGGTGGATTTGGACGCGAAGCTGCTCTGGGAGCCCCAGGTTATGAGGGTGTGTGACGGGCTTCGCTCTGCTGTTTTTGTCTTGAGAAATCTGGTAGGGTGTGTCTCACATGGCACCCTAAAAACAGCATATTGTGCAGTTTTTCACAGTCTCATGACATATGGAATTTTGGCATGGGGTGGCTAATCACACTCTCTTCGAGTTTTTAGTCTTCAGAGAAGAGCTCTGAGGTTCATGTCTGAGCTGGGCTACAGGGAGGATTGCAGGGCTGCATTTACAGAGTGGGGTATATTGACTTTTCCTTCTGCTTACATATTGGAACATCTTATATATGTAAAAAACAACATAAATAAGTATGAAAGACATGAAGACCTACATAACTATAGTACTAGGGGAATGGTCGACTTGGTGCCAGCCCACTGTCGACTGGAAAGGTGCCAGTGTAGGCCAGGTCATCTCGGTGTCAGGCTCTTCAATAAATTACCATTGCCAATCAGAGAACTCCCCCAAAAAGTATTTAAACAGAATGTAAAAAGCTATTTAATAAAGGAAGCGTTTTATAGTGTAAAGGAGTTTCTTGACTGTAGGGTCATAAATTTTTGAATTTTCTTAAATTCTTAAATTTAATGTTAAGCTGTTTTAAGTAAGGGTCAGGTGTCCTATAAATTTTATTAGAATATGTGTACATTAAATAGGGGTAGTCTGTATTTGTACCGTATACTATTCTACCTTTTGACTATTTATAAATGCTTGTTCATTTTAACATGTAATATATTTGATTTTGATTTTGATTTTTGATTTTGAAATCAACTTTGAACTTAATAATATGCTAAAATAATACCTATTTTACTCATCATTTTTGACATACTGAGAAGAATGAATTTTTTATTTTTTTTTTCTTTTTTATGGCAGTGGCA
The DNA here is from genome assembly GCA_016904865.1 of Pissodes strobi. Classification (NCBI taxonomy): domain Eukaryota; kingdom Metazoa; phylum Arthropoda; class Insecta; order Coleoptera; family Curculionidae; genus Pissodes; species Pissodes strobi. Next base: position 128,169 of record MU185900.1, read on the forward strand.
CACACACTAAAGGGAGATCCTATGGCGCTCGACGAGCGGTGTGTGTGCGAAGATGTTGATTGACACGGTTCTTGAATATTTGTAGTTTGTAATTAGTGGGAAACAGATGTCCTGGAAGTGAGTTCCACAGTGATGCAGTGCGCCAGACAAAGGAGTTCTGGTAAAGCGATGTTCTAGGTGTTTCTAGTTGTACGACGAACTGGTGCGCTTCCGCCGTCTGTCGGGACTGTCTGACAGGAGTTGCCAGGGCGGGATTATGCGGGCCAAATCCTGGGAACATCTGCCGTGAAAGTATCTGTAAAACAGAGACATCTCGGCCACATGTCTGCGATGTTCCAGACTATCCAGATTCCGGGTCAACTCCGGATCGCCGACGAGACGCACAGCCCTCTTCTGAATGGAATCCAGCAGCTTTAGGGTATGCTTTGGTGCGGAACCCCAGATATGTGAGCAATATTCTAAGCACAGTCTTATTTGCGCTTTGTACAGCAAGAGCAACTGCTGCGGTGTATAGAGTTTTTTGTTGCGAAATAGCGCACCAAGCTTCTGGGAGGCTGATTTTGCGATGTTAGCAACATGGTCATGCCATGACATATTGCTGTTGACCGAGACACCCAGCAGCCCGATTGACGAGGATGAAGGAATGGTCGATCCTGCCATAATGATGTCAGGGCCCGCTGTATTGGCCCTCTTAGTAAACGTTGCTGCTTGGGTCTTTGCTGCATTGAACTGGACCAAATTTCGGTCGCCCCAAGTTTGAACTTTCTCCAGGTCTTGATTAATTGCTGTAATCTGCTCCTGTCTGCGGTGATGAGTCTCAGTCGCTGGTAAGGGTTTTTCTGATCTAAAGTGGGAGACAAGGGTACTGTCATCTGCAAAACTGTAAATAGGATTATTCGTTTCGATCAGCAGGTCATTAATATAGATGAGGAACAGAGTTGGTGAAAGTATTGCGCCCTGAGGCACGCCCGCGTTGATGGTGAATGTGTCCGAGATGTGTCCATCGACTGCAACGTGTAGGGATCGGTTCTTAAGGAAACTGGCCAGCCAGCTGCAGAGAGAGGCGGACAGTCCCAAGGACGGCAGTTTGTTGAGCAGTCCGTCATGCCAAACTCTGTCGAATGCCTTTGAAATATCCAACGCAATCGCTCGAGACTCTCCGTAGTTTTCAATTGCCCTACTCCATATATGAGTGACATAGGCCAATATATCTCCTGTCGATCTCTCTTTGCGAAAGCCGTATTGATTATCGCTGATTATTCTGTTGCTCTCGAGATACTTGAGTAGTTGCTGGTTGACTACACGTTCCATGACTTTGGAGATTATTGGAAGCAAGGCAATTGGGCGATAGTTTGAGGGCTTGGTTTTCTTGCCTTTTTTGGAACAGGTTGCACTCGAGCGACTTTCCAAGAGGATGGGTAAATCCCTTTTCTGTAAGAAAGAGAAAAAGGCCTGGAAAAAACGGGTGTTAGTTCGTTGGCGCAGTTCTTTAGCACGATGGCAGGTATTCCGTCCGGTCCTGATGCCTTTTGCGTATCTAGTTCTTTAAGGATTTTGCGAATATCACGGTGAGAAAACTTGACTTCTGCCATGGTAGTGTTGATGTTCGGTATAGTGGGGAGAGCCTTGCCTTGGGGCACGTCTAAGGTAGAGTGCGATGAAAACATTTTGGCGAGCATGTTTGCTTTTTCCTTGGCTGTAGTCGCCGTGATGCCACGTTCGTCCGTCAAAGGTGGGAGAGACGTTTTTGTAAAGTTGTTACTTACTGCCTTTGCTACCGACCAGAAATTCCTGGAACCACTGGGGCATTGCAAAAGTTTATTCCTGATCCTTTGATTGTGTTTGTCCTTAGTTTCGTCGATCACACGCTTGCACTCGTTTCTCGCTTCGATAAAATAATTGCGATTTTCAGCGGTCTGATTTTGCTGCCAGTACTTATAGGCTTGCTGTTTCCTTTCTACAGCTCTTTCGCATCTTTTGTCGAACCAGGGCTTTCCTTTTGATGGTAACTTGATGGAATTTGGGATGTATGCTTCCATTCCTGAGGAGATTACTTGCATGATCTCTTCGCAGCAGTCTGACGGGTCGTCAGTGGCAAAGCAGACGTCGAGCCGAGGAAAATCTAGGTAGAACTGCCTTAGATCGTCCCAGTTTGCAGAATTGTAATGCCAGATTTTGCGAGGCAATGGTGGATCCTTCTGTATGAGTGGCAATTCACAAACCGTTGTAATAAGTTTGTGGTCGGAGGTACCTAATGGCGGACCAACTGTAACCTTGTACTGGTCAGGATTGGTGGTCAGAAAAAGATCCAGGAGGGCGGCGAATTCGCCCCTCTCTGAGATTCGAGTTGGTTCGTCTACAAGTTGAGTAAGCCCGCAGCTGATGGCAAATGCTTCAGCTTCTCTACCTTCGTTGTCGGTCTTGTTGTGATGTTTGAGCCAGTTGGTGTTGTGGGCATTGAAGTCTCCCAGAACGATTATTTCTGAACTGGGGTGATCGACCTGTATTGAGTCAAAAGTGGTAGCTAGTGTTGAGAAAAAGCTTTGGTAGGCTCTATCGCTCGGAGGGCGATAGAGACAACATATAAACCTGGTTAATCCCTTGGCGGTGAACTTGAGCCACATGACGTCAAGGTTGTTCGGTTCGAGTGTTTCCTCGCGGTGACATGAAAGGTCGCTTCGGACAAAAAGGCATATTCCGAACTTATATCTAAATCGGGTATGTAAGTCGTAGCCAGAATAGAGGTAGTTCACTGTTGTTGTTGTAGAACATACTTGTGTTTCTGTAAGGGCTAATATGTGTGGTCTATTTGCTTGTAGATGTTGATGTACCGAATTTATGTTTGTATTTAGGCCTCTTATGTTGCAGAAATCTATTCCAAATTGGTTCGGTATCTTTGCTGTCTGTGAAATGCGGAATGAAGGGCTCCCAGGGCCACCCAGCGCCCGGAGATCCGAATGGCCGGGGAGTTTACTTCCGGAATATTTTGATCCTGGAAGCACCATCATGTCCATATATTCCTACTGTGGAACCCGGGACTACCAGCGCGGAAGCGGAACGTGATTTGGGAAAACCACTTAGCGCTTCCCAATTCTGGTGGGGTGGTCTTTCACCGGACGATGCGAGTAGGCTTATGCATCTACCACCTAGGGCCGCTTCCACTCGAAGCATCGGCCTCAGACTCGTTCCTTTGGCGGTCCCTAGTCTGACAGGGGTAAAAATGGGGTTTGTTGGATCACTCCCCAGTGATCAGCTCCAGACTTTGTACTTTGGTGTTCTCCAGCCTGGAGGAGGACGATGGGATTTGATGGGCCACATCCCGTGGCAACTCGGAATGGTGGGGGCGTCACTCCCCGTAATCAAACTGCTCTCACAAAATAATGAATAAATTAAACAAGTACACGTGACCGTCAATAATTGCCAATATCATTAAAAATAAATGATATATTAATATAATTAAAGCCAACAGCAACGCAAAATAAAGGTGATGTTAGTCTAGTTTAGCAAAATTAACAAAAATGGCGTTGGTTAACTCTGACAACAGGTTTGGCTGCTGATAGATCGCGCAAATGCTAATATAATTTTTGTAGGAGCTGAAAAGGCATCACACGCGGCAGAACTTCCTTTTGTATTTAACATGGCTGGTGTAAGCGAGACTACAGATCCAGAAGACGTATTAACTCAAAACAGAATGGTTATGCTTTGGACAAATTTCGCGAAATATTTGTAAGTAGCATATCGATTAAATGAGGGCATAGATTTGGGCACTTAAAGACCTAATATTATGGTGCTCACAAATGGAGATACCCGAAAAAAGGGAAACTTTATTTTTGTTTTTAAAGTTTATGTTAAACTAATACATACCTCATGTTGTAAGATTTCACAATTTGAAATAACTGTAAATAATATGTTATTTTGGTATCAGGAAGTAATAAGGTCATTTGTTTAAATAAAGACAAACAAGATGTTTAATTTAAAAATACAGTTGTTAATTTTTTCTCTGCTTTAAATTTTTTTAGAGGAACTCATTAAGACATAATATGTAAGATCATATACAAATGTCACTAATAATCATATACGATACTAATACATTCACCAGTAAATGAATCGTTGAATGAAATGTTCTTTTGATAACTGCTCTGTTTTAATTTTCAGGAATCCCATTCCAGAAAAATCAGACTTGTTCGGCGACATAACATGGCCTCTTCTTGAGACCCAAAATTTCCCGTACTTGAACATAAATAACTCATTGGAACTTAGAACGAATATTAAAGGAAACTCTTATCCCCAATGGAATGACATTTACGAAACGTACGGAAGGAAGCCGTTTATTACTTTTTAAGTGAAAAAACTGATAATTAGATACTCAATCAACAAAAAATAAATGATATGTCTCTAACCTAATCTTTTATTACCTGATATGTGAGTAAAGAAAATTGTTGGGTAATATCAGAGTATAACAGTTGATTTGTTATACCCTGGTAATATGTGTATTTTAAATATATTAAACATAGAGAAATGAAAAAAAATCTAAAGTTCGATATATCCATCTGTATAAGCACAAGTTGAAATTTGTAAGTGTTTTTGGCTTACACTTCGCAACACCAAAAAAATATGAATAATAAAACCAGAAGTTAAATCAATTCAAAACGAAAAGAAAATATCAACATGATTCAGTTACTGAGCCCAATTAATTAATATCAATTATATTTATTAAACTTCCTTTTTGGAACATTGATATTAAGAGATACCTAATAAATGAAATAGATAGATAGGTGAACAGAAAGACCGGTTTAGTCCCTTAAAATTTTTGGATGGTCAAGGTGGGTGGTAGAAGTCAATTAAAAATAAAAGAAAAATTACGTATACAGGGTGTTTCCTAACCTCGGTAAAAAAATGAAGACGAAAATTTGGTATACACTTTTTCGAATTTCGCTTCGTTTTCAAACTACAGCGTCTTCTTCTTTCCTGGCTCTACAACTCTGGGTGAGTCTTAGCCGCATCCACTATTGCTCTCCGTCCCCTATGATCTTGTGCTTCCACTTGCCACCGCCGCACATACGGGTATTTGAGCGATCTAGGCGGCCAAAAAAATTTTTTTTTTATTAGATCACGGTACAAGGAGAAACGGTATAGTATTGCGCACCGCTGCCGGGTTGTGACGTAGTTTGCGTAGAGTCTCAGACATAGCGTGCATTTAAAATATATTGGTTTCACGACAAGTATTGCATAGATTTAAAATCTATGAAATTTAGAAATAACTTTTGATTTGACAAGTGGTAAAAATGTTTTTTCTATGTGATAAGATGTTTTTCATGTGGAGAAATAATTGTTTATCCAATTATACTACTAGTAAATGCAGTTGCTTTGACAACACTCTGCGTGCTGAGATTCTAAAGTATACAAATGAAATAAATATACAGTATTTTTTATGTTTTTAGTTATTATTTTCACCACGTAGAAGCTACTTAGTTTTTGATGTATAATTTAATAACTTCTCTATAAGTGTAGGCTCAGCAAAATAAACGTTCTCAAAATGAACAGAACATATTATGTAAGCTAAAAGTTAGATATATTATTTTCTTTTACAAATTAATTACAACCTATCACATAATAGACCACCTAGTTAGTTAAATATATACCATTCTTTACGTTTATCTCATCTTCCCGTCTACACGCAATGATCCACCTTTTACACAGATCTTTATTTTTTGGAGAACGAAAATATCTAATATTAGTGCCTTGAGTAGATTTAGTGTAGTTATTACACTTTGCCACAGCACATCCAGGCATTTTGAAAAACAAATAAAATATTCACAGTTAGAAAACCACGATGTCAACTTGTACAAACGTACAAATCCATATAAATCGAATGCAGTCGTCTTGATTTTCTTACGCAACCTACGTAACTGCGCGAACTCGACGAGTTTTGGCTGCCGGAATACTATACTGTTTCTCCTTGTACCGTGGATTAGATTGATTCCAAACGTCATAAATGACAAGAACAATAGTATTTTAAGAAACATATATTTATTTTAATGAAAACAGGTTTTATTTATTAAAAAAAACTAATTTTCTTCGAATATTATTTCCTCTTCGCTTTCTGACGAATGTACCCTTGGATTCGGCTGTGCTGACAGAAGCATATTAATTGTCTCAGGTAGAAAGGAATTCATTTTCCGTTTTTTTAAGGTCCTTATACTGCTGAGTAAAGGATCTGAGCTCAAAAGTAGCCTATTAAAAATATCTCTATTACAGGACTCTCTGGAAAATTTTCTCGCGAAATCTTGCCGATATGATCTGAAATGTTTATTGCGCGCTTCTGCTGCCTCCTCAGAAAGCTGTCCGATAGGTAGCAATGCGTTTTTTATTATAACTGCTCCGTGCAACAGTATCTTATGCAGTGTCGGAGTCATTGGATGCCACGAATATAATTCCACGTAACGGGCAGTTTCTAGTGCACGTTTATCATATTTTTCTACATCTATCTTATATCCACTTGAAATGGTTTCCAGTATGACTTTTAACCTATAAATCAAATCGTAACTGATGCCTGTAATTTCTGAAGCTAATTTCGAATCCTCAAAAAACCTCCTACTTGTATTCCTATCATTCGTATTTCCGAAATTTGCTTTTGGCATATCCACTAACAAACCAGTTTCATTGCGAAATCTGGTCTGTATTTCTTTTTTCTTCTCTTTTGTTATTTGTTTCCCCTCTTATGTTTTTTTTTCTCTATATTTTTGTACGGGCAATTTGTATGCTAAATGGAGAATGCTCTCGAACAATCTTATTCTGGTATGTAAAATGGAGAGTCCAAATTCAATAGCTTCAACAGATATGCCTCTTTTAACTTCCAATTGGTTAAAGTCTTTGGAAGTAGCACCACAGATATAGCAAGGACTTGTAGATGTTGTGCCAGTCGCTGCATTGCATATTTTTCCGTCAACCATTGTCATAACAAACAAATGCTTGATCAAGAACTTTTTCCCAGCTATGTCAACCTCTGTAGCGATTAAAGAGTTTATGGAATGTTTGATGTGGTCAATTTCTTCATTTGTAATATCGGTAGTCTCTTTCATAAAACGGAATCTAATTGGTCGGCAGAACCGCGGAGAAGAAGGTGTTGGATTTTCCCACAGTACTCTTTCATTATCTTTACCACAAACTAATCGCAAAGGTCAAAGCAGCTCTGAAAAATATTCGCATCTGAATCCTCATCACTATCAAATTTTTGTTTAAACTGGGATTGCTGCGATCCATCACATCCCCATTTACATATAATTTTTAATGTATCTCGTTGTTGCTCTTCGATTGTTAATAAGACTTCTTCCAGGTACTCGGATAGGCGTCTAACGGTAACATCAATCAATGGTTGCAAGTGGTATTCGACGGAAGTGCTTGTCACTATGCACGCTTCTGGTGGCGGATAGCACTCTTTTTTTGCTTGCTGTATTAGACTATAGCACGGAAAGAACTTCTTATTAGTTTTTCTAATTATTTCATATTGCCCTCTTGTTAAATCAGCATCTACAAACATCTTTAATGCTTGCATTGGTGTCAAACGATTTTTTCTTTCAGTTTTGAATGTGGAATAAGCTCTTCTATATATTTTTGCATGTGTTGGGGTGCTTGTGATATCTTTCAGTATATTGGAAGCATCTCTTTTTCCAGAGTTCCACAACTCAACTTGCGCTGCGTGCACAATGTAGAATAAATAAATAAATAATAAAGTAGAACGAAGCTCCTGTGTTTTCCTTCTCTTGCTCCTTTCACTGGACTGTTCAAAAGATTTGCGAGGACGGCCAGGTCGATTTCGCGTAGCAACGGGAATCTCAAACGTTCCTTCTAACCACGCACGATTGTTTTTAAGAAAAACTTCTTTTTTATGAGCTTTTGTCCACCTTTGTTTTATTTCTGATTTGAAATGTGCAAAACTGAGTTTAAACTTTTTGGATTGGTCTTCAGTGTATTCTTCACCCGACAAAAGCTGATCTTTTAAGAAAACTAGTTTTGCTTCCAAATTAGGCATATTTTCGTTTTTCATAAGATCGAATAGGTATTTTCGGGTCACTATCCTTACTCCCCAGGATACCACTGAGCCTGAAACCAACAAACTTTGTTTTACAATACATAAAGCTTCATTCTCATTTTTAGACTTTTTTGTTGAAAAAAAAAATCAATGTACTGAGACTTTACACATCCGCGCATTTCCGCGGCTAATTGATTGATTATTTACTACTCCAGACTTTATATTTTTAATATCAAGTAGAAAGACTACCGGATCTACCCCGATAATATAACTAATTCCTTGATAAATAAAAAATACTTTGAAAAACAATCCTTACTTAACGTGTTACTTTTAAATCATTAAAAGTATAAACATAAGCAATAAAATTACTAAAGTGTTATAACAGTATAATAGGTAATTACCTGTATTATCAGGATCCATCACTTTTCCGTACAAGATTAAAGCCTAATTTACACGTGTCAAGTAGCTAAAGCAAGTTACTAAATCAAGTAGCTAAATTTAGTAACTTGTATGGTGTAAACAACTTGATTTAGTACTTGCGCAAGTATCTAATTTAGTAAACTGCTTAGTCAGCTGAATAGAATCAATTTCTATTTACTTGAGCAAGTATAGTGCGCCAAGCGAGTGAACCTTAACAACGACTGAAGGGGGTAGAGGACTAGCACATAAAAAATCTTGCCTTCCCATAGGCGCACGAGGTTATTCTTACCATATTATTATTGATAATATTGATTAGCTTAAGACGTTAAAATTAATTACAGTTTTTTTTTTATATTGCAGTCTCATATATCATATAATAATATCTCATTTTTATAATAAGGATAGTACTCTATGTTATTATTTGTTGTATGTATTGCATAAATATGTTGTAGTAATAAGTAGAGTTCGTTTCCCGAAGGTTTTATATTTACGTCATTGATGACGTCGCTTAATTTGGAAAAAAACGGTTTATCGTAGCTAATTCCTATAATTTCTCTAGCATTCAATTTTTGTATTAAAAGTTAGGCAATATTGAAGCAAGTATGTTCCAAAACGCTCTTTATAGAACGTTCGGCATTGTTTTGTAATAAAAATTTTAATTTAGAGAGTTCAGTTAAGAGAGTTATCCGAAATATATAAAAATTAGTTAACCGCGTATAATAATCACCAAATGCAAGAAAAATATAAGAAAGGTTAAAAATCTTCAAAGATATCATCAAATTAAGGGTCTGATGATATATAGGTTGTGTCGATTTTGCAAATTTTCTTTTTTTTTCGCTAGAAAAGGGGTGTCCTATAGAGTAGCTTAAGCCAAAAAAATCGGAGGATTCGCCACATTTGAGCCGAAAAAATATCCGCGTTTTGAGCCTAAATTGCCCTAGAAGGACAAACTTCCACTACGACTTTCCCAGGTGTAACGTGAAAATATTGAAATTGTAACGTGAAAACAATGAAATTTTAGTAACCGACACCGGGGGCCTGGCACAGTGTTTCCAAAAGTTGCACATTTTCTTATGGGGAATAACACTGTTGTTTACTATTTAAGTATATTTAATATTCCACTTCACGCATGACCCTCCGCTCGCTTCGGGGGCGCAACCAAACAAAACTAACCCAAGGCATGCCAGAAATAAAAAAAAATTGAAATTTGTCAGTCGAAAATGCAAATATTTTTTAGTTTGTTTTTCCTCATTTGGGAATGTCTTGGGTTAGTTTGGGTTAGGTTTGTTTGGTTACGCCCCAGGAGCGTGCGGAGGGCCATGTATGAAGTGAAATATTTGACGAATATATACATACAAAGGAATAGTGTAATCGAATGAGTGTCTCTTTTATCTGATGAATGAATGCAAATGCACATTGAACAATCATCCAAGCAGCCACGTTTACCATACGGCGGGCAATGATATCATTATGGCAGGATCGACCATCCCTTCATCTTCATTCAATCGGACTACTGGGGGTCTCGATCAACAGCAATATGTCCTGACATGACCACGTTGCTAACGACGCAGAATCAGCCTCCCGGAAGCGGGGTACGCTATTTCGCAACAAAAAATGTATACACCGCCGCAGTTGCTCTTGCTTTACAAAGCGCAAATAAGACCGTGCTTAGAATATTGCTCACACATCTGGGGTGCCACGCCAGAGCACACCCTAAAGCTACTGACAACGCCTGTCAGACAGTCACGATAGACGGCAAGAGCGCGCCGGTTCGTCGTACAACTGAAAACACCTAGAACATCGCTTTACAAGAACTCCTTTGTCTGGCGCACTGCATCACTGTGGAACTCACTCCCAGGACGCATATTCGGATGTAACAAGCAAGATGTCCATTCGACTATGCCGAACGTTTCTTCATATGTGACGTGCACGATAGCATTTAGTTGGATGTCGTGACTGTTACATAGAATCAACAAATAAGTCTTCAATTATTTAAACAATTCATGCATGGCCCTCCGCTCGCTTCGCTCCCTATACGGGGGCTCAACAAATAGAAACTAATCAGGTGCTAACCAAAACTAACCCAAAATTTTTATTTTATTTGTTTTTATTTTGGGTTAGTTTTGGTTAGCACTTGGTTAGTTTCTGTTTGTTGAGCCCCCGTAGCGAGCGAAGCGAGCGGAGGGCCATGCATGAAGCGTTAAAATAATTGAAGACTTATTTGTTGATTCTATGTAACAGTCACGACATCTGACTAAATGCTATCGTGCACGTCACATATGAAGAAACGATCGGCATTGCCGTATGGACATCTTGCCTGTTACATGCGAATATGCTCACAGGACATCTGTTCCCCAAGCTAACTATTCAAGAACCGTGTCAATCAACATCTTCGCACACACACCGCTCGTCGAGCAATATAAGATGTGCTACTGCAATAAAAAAATCATTCACCTAAATAAAAAAAAGAGTAGAGACACTTATAGCACAGCTTATTCACTACCAGCTAATCAACTCTATCGAAATCGGAAAGTTGGAGTGTCGGGCACTGCGCCCTGAGCGGTTCAGTTCCACAGTTGAATTTAAAATGAATTTTCGCTTCAAAATACATGACAAATTCGTCCGACGCCTCGGGTATCGCCCTGAGAGGTTCGGAAATTTCGGATTTTTATACAATTGTGCGTTTTAAAATCATTTTTAAACGGATTTTAGACGATAAAATAGTTATTTATGCAACAAGTGTGTAAAGTGAACCTTTTTTTATGAATGGGAATATTGATAAGAAAATTTAATTGAAATTGAATAAAAAAAGGGTACTTTACACATGAGTAGCATATAAAATTTTTTCTACTACCGAAAAATATATAAAAAAAAATATTATTAAATTACTTTACGCACTAGTGCGTAAAATAAATTATTTTACACACTAGTGCGTAAAATATATTATTTTACGCATTGCCCTAAATGTCAAAAAATATGTCAGATTTACTTTACGCACTAGTGCGTAAAATAACTTATTTTACGCACTGCACATTAAAAAAGCCTATTTTACGAATCTTAGAGAGTGCGTAAAGTGAGTACTTTACGCACGGTAGTAGGAAAAGCATATTTTAAATTAAACGAACTGTCAAAAGTATTATTCAGATGCTCAGGCGTTTAAAACAATATTAAGTCATGACCCTCTTCTAAAATTTGCAAAACTTGGTTATTGACTTTCCCAAATCAAAGGATGCCACCGCAAGATGACTAGCTGGTAGTGAATAAGCTGCGCTTATAGCGCACCATTTTTCTAGTGAATTTTGCTAACGAAACTACAGTAAACGTCTGGCAACAGTGTGCCTTCTTAAAAATCTTTGTTTTCGCTATTGTGACAGTTGACAGTAAAAAGGAGGATGGATATTTACAAGGAACACTTCCGATTCGACTTCGGTCGAGTGTAGACGCGTTCGGTGACGGCTCTTTGAGCGCCCTTGGTACAGACCATTGAGCGAACACGTGGCAAACGTTTAGTGACCGTTTTTCTCCCCGAGGTAGAACCGGACGTCTCAGCCAGCGTAGTCTGTGCCTTTCATAGAATTATAGCCAGAAGAAATACCTATTCACGCCGGTACCCAGGCCGGGGGCAGCCGGAAGCTGCCGTAGGACCATTTCTAGCTGTGCCCTTCATAGATTTTAGTTTTGTGCAATAGTCGGGAGCACCAGGGGCATATGCCCGACATACTGGAGCTCCTCCCCAGAATACAAGGCCCCTCAAACTGGAACCACGTGTAACGCAAGCACAAGGGTAGCTGTGTCTCTGCCTAAGCGCCGGACCGAGGGGTGGGCTGGCAAGTTGGTCGCAAGACCAGAGCCATTTTTCATATCACACACACACATATTTACAAGGAAAATTTCATTTTGTTTAATGGGGCTATGGCTATGAGTCGCTTTAAATTAGGACCGGAACAAAACGGAGGTCTCTCGTTCGATGCAAATGTATCCTAGTTAATATTTTCACCCGACAATTGATTTTCAGATGTGTTTTGTCTATATTTCTAGTGCTTTTGTGAAGTGGTGCTTAATATTTGTGTCAAAACTCGAACTTTGAGGGCATTTTTTCGGTTCAAATGTAGCGGATCTTCCGACTTTTTTGGCTTAAACCACTATATAGGACACCCCCTTTCTAGTGAAAAAAGAGAATTTGCAAAATCGACAAAACCTATATATCACCAGACACCAGACCCTACAAACCAAATAATATAAATAACCACACAGTTCGGCATCGGCAATTTCCACGCCAATGGCTAAAGCCAGTCGCTGCCGAAATTTTAAAATATGTAAAAAAAATTAGGTGTTGGTCTAGGGTCAAAGTGTATTTAATATATCCTGCGACCAATCACTAAACTGCCTCCTCGCTAAAAATCAAGTAAACGTCGCACTGTTGCCTATTGTCGCGTATTTTAAATAGCTTGAAGGCGAATAAAATATAAATATTATAGTATACTTGTTCCGTATTCCGTATTTCCCTGTGTAAATAAAATAGTAAATAATAGAAGACAGTAGTATTAAGGAAAATAACAAAATTAAGTATTCAAGTAGGAAATTTAAATATGTACATTCACTAGAGGAAACTAGACAGAAAATAAATTAGGATTATTGGGAAGAAAATGTGGCAGCATCTAAATATGCGAGGACATTTTTTGCCCGCATTCTTTCCGTCCAGGTTCTTTAATTTGGCAAACAGTAGCTTCCCCCCTTTGTTTTCCAGCAACTAAAACGTTGACTAAACGAGTGTAGACAGGTCAGTTTAGTCAAGTTCATTAGTACAGACCGCGGGAATTTTTTTGTTTTATTTGGTGCCGTGTTTTAAAAATGTCTCGTTGGAGTGGAGCGACAACATTAAAGTTTGTAGAAGAATATCGGGAAAGGCGATGCTTATGGGATACACAAGGGCTGTTATTTATAAAAATAAACAAGCTCGGGACTCGGCGTATAAGGAGTTTCAGGAGATCATTGGAACAGAAGGATTAGCTGGAATAGCTGATCTCATTACAGTGTTGTTTTTCGTAATTTGAGGAGCAATTTGAGCCAGTAATATTTCAAACTGTTCTTTGGACATTCTCTGCCAATTTCTATATTATAGTACGTCCTCGGCTGCTAATTCTCTTAACAAAGTAGATGAAGCACCATATATTTCTCGTCGACTCATCCATTTTCACACCCAACACCTTTTTTTCTTTTTGTTCATTTCTTCTTTTTCTTATTTCTGATAATTCACTACATATCTGCAAAATACAATTCCGCGTTGCTGCACGCATAACTTTTTTGGCCATGTTTTAAATCAGCACTAATCAACAACTAAACAAGAATACTAAAATAAATATAGACGCTCACTAAAACAAACGGACTAAATTTTAGCTGCTTGATTTAGTAACTTGCTTTAGCTACACGTGTCAAGTGTAAATTCGGCTTAACGTAAAAAAATAATTATTCACCTACAAACTTAACGTTTTCCCAAAATCGCCAAGAACGGGACACTTACGCGAGGTTTGATTGTCAGTTTCTGATATACGCTGTCAGCACGACATGCACGAAGGAGGTAAAAGAGGGGCTGGATAATATTCTCTAGAATGTCACTTAACTCAGGCAGTCAAATTTAGACTGGTTTAACACATTTTGTTAATTTGTTTTTTGTCCGCCTAGATCGTTCAAATACCCGTATGTGCGCCGGACTCCCATCCTACATAGATCTGCTGCGACAGCATCCTTCCAGCTTTTTCTTGGTCTACCTATTGATATTCTGCCATCTGGTCTCTCAAGGAATAGTGTTTTTATCAACCTCTTGTCTTCTGATCTTACTATATGACCTGTCCATCTTATTCGGTTAGCTTTTATGTGCCTGACTATGTTTTCACTGCCATACATTATCGCCAATTCAGCATTGTGGCGTCTTTTTCATATTCCTCTTGTTTCATCTCTATGGGGTACAACTATCATTCTGAGGACTTTTCTTTCAAACACTAGAGGCTTATCTATTACCCGTTGATTGAGGGTCCAGGTTTCGCTGCCATAAGTATCTACCGGGCGAATTATTGGTCTGTACAAAGTTAGTTTGGATTGTCTCTTCAACAGCTTAGATTTCAATATTGTTGTGAGAGAGTATAACGCTATATTTCCCGCCATTATTTGTGCTGAGGCATCTTTTTCTACTCGATTGTCATCCGTGATTACCGCTTCCAGGTACTTAAATTCCTTAACTACCTCGAAGTTGGACTCATTAAGGATTATATTCTGCCCAATTCGATGCCTTGGATTCTTTATAACTACCATGTATTTTGTTTTTCTTCGTTTACTCATAGGCCCAGATTACGTGCTCCTTCCTCCAGCTGTGAAAAAACCTCTGATATGTCTCTTGTTGAATGAGCCACTGTATCTATGTCATCAGCGAAGGCCAACAGCAGTTTTGAGCCTTGATGAGAAAAACCTTCTGTTAGCTCCGACGCTATTTTGCTAACTGTATATTCCAAGGCACAATTAAATAACTCCTTGTCTGAATCCTGATGTTACACTGAATGGCGTTGATCTATTTCCTACCCTTACCTGTGCATATGTGTTTGTTACGCACATTTGTGTTAGCTCCACTAATTTCCTTGGTATGTCCATCTCCAACATTGCCAGCCATAACCTGCTTCTTTTTATGGAGTCATAGGCTTGCTGGAAATCCACGAAGATTTGGTGAATATCCCGGGTTGACCTCCCAGTTCTTTTCTAATATTTGTCTGATCGAAAATATTTGATCTATCGTTGACTTTCCAGCACGAAATCCGAATTGATAGTCGCCAAAAATATCTTCCGCATAAGGCGTCAGCCTCCTCAGTATTATAATTGCTAGGACTTTGTATGTTGTGCGATATACCTCTATAATTTCGAAATTGTTCTTTGTTTCCTGTCTTATGTATAGGTATAATGACGCTTCCGTTCCACTCTTTAGGTATTCGCTGTTGTTCTCATATTTTTAGAATTATTTCATATATTTTTGGTGCAGAACTTTTCCTCCTTTTTTTAGCAGTTCTACATTTATACCATCGTTGCCTGGCGCTTTGTGGTCGCAGGTGTTATCGCATTCTTAACTTCTTGAGGTGTTGGTGTTGGTACTCATGCATCTGCTGAATGGTAGGTAATGTTTTCTTCCTCTGTCTCACTCTCAATATTTAGTACCTTCTGAAAGTACTCCTTCCATTTTCCGACAATTTCCGTTTCCGCCATTATTAGCTCGCCAGTTTCATTTCTCATGGCTTTTGTTTCTCCAACACTCCATTTTTTCTCACTCGCTTTACTTCTATTGAATTTCCGTATACTTGATTCGTATCTCTATATCTGTCTATTTCCCGTATTTAATATTCCAGGTGGTTCCTCTTTTTAGTTCTAAGCAATCGTCTTGTCTCTGTTCTTGTCCTGTGAAATTCTTCTTTGTTCTCATCTGTAGGGATTGCTAGCATTATCAGTCGTTTTTTAGTTTTTATCTCTAGCGCTTCCTCGCATTCTCTGTCAAACCACTTTATTTTTGGGCATTTCTTCCTTCTTCCAATGGTTTCTGTCGCTGCTTCTTCCATGATTGTTGTTATTTACTGCCATGTCTCTTCGTGTCTTAGACAGTCAAATTTGTTACTTATGGCTATTTGATAGGCAAATTCCTTATTCGGTGCTTGAAGTCCCAACCTGCCTTTCGTTCATTTTCCTCCGTTTTAGGTGTTGCCATTCTTATTTTCAACTTAACCAGGAAATGATCAGTATCCCTGTCTGCTCCTCTCATACTCCATGCATCACTGATGCTACTAGAGTGTCGTACATCTATAAGAACATGGTCATGTGACTTTATAAATGTTCTATCTATCAAATAGTGTGGATTTGACAATCATATTATTAGCGATGGCAAACTCTGTTAGCCGGCGTCCATTATCGTTTGTTGTATCGTGTAGGCTATGTCTTCCTATTACTTCTCTTAGATATACCTCCTTTCCCAACTTAGCATTAAAATCTCCCATTACTATTTTTATAACATGTTCTGGTGCTGCTTTATACTGTTGGTCTAGTATTTTATAAAATTCCTCCTTACTATCCTCTTCAGCATTTTCTGTTGGATGATATATGGAGAATATCCTGAGATTAAACCATTTACCCTTGAGTCTAATATAGCGAATTCTTTTACTGA
Organism: Pissodes strobi; assembly: GCA_016904865.1. Classification (NCBI taxonomy): domain Eukaryota; kingdom Metazoa; phylum Arthropoda; class Insecta; order Coleoptera; family Curculionidae; genus Pissodes; species Pissodes strobi. The sequence continues at coordinate 144,812 of MU185900.1, forward strand.
CTGGTTTGAAATTCATCCCTGCTGCTTTTAACCTCTTTGCCATGACAAAGCCCCATCCATGTTCATGTCGGTCCTCACTTTCTGACCAGAAGACTAGAGCGCTTTCCATCTCCATATTTCCCGTTCCTGTCCATCTCATTTCTTGTATGGCAGTTATATCCATGTTATATTTTTCAAGTTGTTTGATTGCTCTTGTTGCTAATCCAAGTCTGTACCAGCTTAACACATTCCATGAATATCCTTATTCCGTTGCTTATGTCGTTTATAACAATTATCTGTCCGATTCCGAGGCAATAGTTTCTGTTTCGTAGCAATATCTTTAGATCGCTGGTCCATAGCAAAACCCCTTTTCGGAGGGCCATTGCTCTGTTCCTCGACTGCCCAGACCCTAACGTTCAACGGGGGTTGATTAACCAGTCTCCGGCACGGTTACTCAGATTTTCCAGGGTTCACCCGTGTGCCGATGTCACACTTCGTGAGGGTGAGGATAGGGATTGAGTGGGGGAGGCTAGAGATGCTATTTAGAAACGGCATCTTATGTTGCGCATCGCCACTCCTTCTGACCCTTAAAAAACTACAGGGTGATGAAAAAAAAATTTTTTCGTGTTTTCTTTTTATTAATAATTAATGAGAAACGACATTCGAATAATATGTGTCACACCTTAATAAAGGGCTTGAGACCTTTATTTTGTGTTCATGTTAGGCTTCTCAATTAGTTCATTGGCCTAGATCCGGGTAACGACTACTAGAATTTCGCAAAAATCAATAATACGGACCCGCGCAGTTGAAGTTCTTCTACCGTTTTATAGTCCGGGGAACGTGGTGGCCATGGGTGAGGTCCACCTCTACTTATCCAACGATCAGGATATTGTTGATCCAAATAATTTCGATCAAGTGCTGCAAAGTGAGAGGGGACCTTAATCATTTGGACTTTTATTCTCATCAGATTTTCCGACGCGTAAGAGACAATTTAGGACTTCAAATAGATGGGTATTTACTGGCTCATGGAGGCCATTTTCAGAAATTTATTTAACTTTACATGCACCCATTATTCAGAGCTTTTAGCTGCTATCAATTTTTAAAGAAATTTGTATGACGTGAACAATAGAATTATTTTTTATTGAAAAACTGTAAGAGATACGAGAAAAATGCAAGATACTTAATTTGCTTAAAATGATTTTTTTTATCAAATAAAATAAGCATTTTGAGTGTTAAACAGGCCCATATTATTAATTTTTGCGAAATTCTAATAATCGTTTTGTTGTGCGTATAACCCTTTCAATGTGTTAGCGAGATATAATAAATAAGATGATACCCTTAAGGATGCGGCCAGCGCAACATGTGTGCTCCGACTTGCTCGTCGGCGTGGGAGTGGGTCAATTACTTACTCTTGACCAGGGCGCCACCAGTTTGAAGAATCCAAATCCGCAGATCCAAACAGGAAGATCCTCGGTCTTAAGAATCCATAAGGGCGACCCAAAATCGACGATTATCCGCTACCAAAGGGCGATTTAAAATCCAGACGACTGATAAATACAATTGTTTGGTTGCTGGATTTCAGAGCAAATAAAAAAACGGTCACGTTCGTGCAGGTTTTAAGTTTATTGGCGTTCGTTAGGTTTGACAGTAACGTGTCGTCATATTATTTCCAATAATCAAATTAATATAAATATAAAACAGGTAAAAGAGCGCAATTGGAAACAAATAATAATCTATATGCTCATAAATGTAAAGACAGTAATTTGAATTAAACTTGCATTAGAATAGATGTGAATTAGATAAAGAATGATCGAACAATTACTAGGCACGCTTTAGCTATAACGGAGTAACAATATAACATCAAATGATTACGAAGACCAAACCAAGTTCACAAATTAATCAACAATCACAGTTATCCGTCTAATAGTAGCTACTAAACTTTGGGCGCGTTTACCATGGTAGACGACTCGCAGTTGTACATGAATAAACCTTACTGATTCAGATTATCAAATATCGTTATGTAAAATTATTTAAACTGAATAGTCAATAAATCAGAACGACAATGTTGATCATTTAACGCAATATAAATCAAATTGTAAAATCAAAGAAAGGTAATACATAAAAACATGAGCATTAATAGAATCACACTAGTAGATTCAGCAGTTAATTAGATTTACATAGGTAAGCTACGCTTACACCCAAACAGTACTAAGTATAGCTATATCAGTACCACGCAGAAAACTAAACACGCGATATGATATAACGCCGGAAAAACTCTAAAACACGCAATCTAATATACGCTGAAAAATATCAATAACACGCTGAAAATACACGCGTGAAAATATCAGTGACACGCCACTAACATTATGCCGAAAAGATCACAAATATAACCTATACTTATCTTAACTGATCTTCGCCGATGTCACCTACGGCCTTCTGCACACGGACTTCAGCTACGCACTTTGGGATCATAAACTCTCAGTGGTATTTGAGGTAATGCCATACCTCTATGGCTGCAGTCGGTACCAATACAACACAACCAACTGTACTGCCTGGTAGCAAAGACAATTATAATTGTCTTTGCTGGTAGGTACTTGGTTAGCTACTTAAACTCTCTCCAAGCAAAGCTGGCTCCAAACAACAATAGCTCCAAATATCATTAACTTGTTCCATATACAAATAACTCCAGGCCAACAACGCCAGCCATAAAATAGCTCCCATAGACTGGCTCACCAAAAAATTGGCTCCCGTACAAAAAAAAAACCTGAAAGAGAACAAGCGCTAAGTATGCATTTACTTACTGCAATTTCAAGCAGCTCCTCTTTCAGAACACTCCCAATTCAATGAGTATTTAAAAATAATAATGAGAGTATTTAAAAATAATAATATTAGTCGTCTTGCCAAAATGCGAAAGTTATTATGACCTTATCATCTCACCCTACAGGTGAAAGACATCAAATACTAAGAAAAACTGACTAATAATATCACCACTGTCTGCTCTTATAAGAGTTTAGACCCTCAGGCAATAACAAAGCTTGTCCATTTATGTCGCCAATATTAAACCTAAATTTACTAACTGACTTTAGAAGTTCTTATAAGCAAAATTTACAGTAGAAAAAAATGTATCAAAGAATATATACAATTCTATACATTATTAAACCCTATTATACAATACGGGTGCCCATAAGACAAAGAAACAGCTATGAGTGTTCGACGACAATATGATACGAGAACGGTATCATGAACTATCATTCAATACGCTTATTTTCCCCAGAATATTACTTCTTGTAAACATATTGAGTATAAGTAAATCATGCTTTCTCTGTTCCAGGCCTAAATTATCTTTTGTTTGATGATATTGCATGATATACGTGCAAGAATTAATACATTTTCAAAAGTAACACTCTCTATATAGCAATATTGTGCAGTATTTCAATCCCCTCTGAGACCCGTTAAAAAAACTGTAATGAAATTACTTCTACTCTGATTAATTAAATCCCCTCTGTACAGAAAATAAATGAGTATGTACAAAATATAAGATATGTATATTTATTTACCTAACTACTTAGGGTTTTTTGATGATAATGACGAATTGGGGAGCAAACGCTCTCTTTTACAGACATTCCTCGAACAAGGACACGGCGCACTTTGTTCCAGAATACACTGCACGTGGCAAGTTACTAATCCAATCTTGACTTTAGGCAAAAACCAGCCCATCCACAGTCAAGCCATAAACTCCAGCAACCAAAAAAGTATATATTCCCCTTCAGGGTGAATTAAATTTCTTAAACTTTTATCAGACATATATACGCACTACCTCCTAAGAAGGTTTGCCGAAGAAAGAGAACGATAATCAGCAACTAGCTCGTGAAATTCGATGTTAAAAAGCTAGAAAAGAAACTCGACCCATAAGCCCGGTCCACACTGCCCTGTAATCAAACGCAAACTACAGCAGCCGATGTCGCCAAATTTACTAACATCTACAATATGCAATGAAACGTATCTAAGGCTGTATGATATTATACATTGCTGGCAGAACAAAGAAATCCAACGATGAATCCATCATAAACACTGACCAGACAACAGAAACCAATTCATTCCGAACGGCGGCCATTTAAAACAAACACCAAATCTATTCGACGCATTCAATTGAATCCACTTTAAACGTACCTTAAGCTAAACCCGTTTTTTACCTTGCTGGAAACCATATAATAATACTGCGAAACAGTTCGAGCGACGTTGTCAAGTTAGGGAACATACGCATTTAATAACATATCTTGACTGCGTATTTTTAACGCGAAAGCGAAAAACAGTCGTTTAATCAAAACTGACGATAGCACATCAATTAATTATGTATTTTCCTGTTGGCCTAAATCGCAACCACGTAAGGGCGATCACTTTGCCAATTAAACATCTGGCAACGTTCCAAGAATAACCCTTTTCATTAAACCAAAGACAATTCACAGGGATTGTCTTTGATTAAACGTTCCAAAGTGCATTATATTTAACGCGTCCATAGGCAACCAACAATTCTTTTAAGGTATATTACTGCCGAAATAAGAAATTAGTCGCAAGGTATTAAGGGTGGAATCATTGACTTTATTCGACTTCTCTCTGTTACATGTTCGTGCTAAATTGTTATGTAACAGTTTCCCGGATCTCCGCCAGTGAACTAATTGAAAAGTTCAACATGAACACAAAATAAAGTGTTCAAACCCTTTATTAAGGTGTGGCAAATATTATTCAAATGTCGTTTCTCATTATTTATTAATGAAAAAAACACCTGAAAACGAAGCGGCATTAAAAAAAATTTAACACACATTTTCGTCTTAAAATTACATGAGGATTCACCAGTTTTATTTTTTACCAAGGTTAGGAAACACCCTGTATAGCATATTACTTAAAATTACTTGCCCGTAATGGCTTTATTTAAGGAAGTGATAGTGAACAATTTTACTTGAAGCTATCTTAGAAATAATACCTACTTCACACCAAGCAATACATGAGCACACTAATTATTGAAAACTGAAAATTCAAATTAATAAGTCAGCCTGCCGCTGACGCACACCTGAAAACTTGTTGTTTAAAGTTAAATTTTCCAAAAAAAAAAACAAACTATTCAGTTAAAGTTAAAGAAAATTTAGCTAGCGCACTATGAAATGATATATCTGTTATGTCAATTAACAGATAAACTATCTAACTAAAACGTTTAGTTATTGCGGTACACAAAACTAATTGTCAGTTAGGCAACAAGTAATATGAGGTATAATCGAGAATTACTAATAATTGCCGAAAATAAGTAAAGCGAATGAAGATAAACACTAACTAAACAGTTACTGAATACCTCAAAAACCTTGTCATGTTCCGCTTACACTTCCGAGTTCACTAGGACGTTACACTATATCATTTTGTAATATTGTGATTACAATACGTTAAAAAACACGCGTACAATTCAAGCTAGTATACTCTAAACGTTATTGAAATAGTCAGTTTTGGCCAAGAAGAAAACTTTTAAAATTGGCTTGAGTTAACGTGGAATTAAATTAGCGGTAATGTATTAAATAAAGAACGACAAAGTAACAAAATAAATATGAAATGCGGAAATTTATCTTACTTAGTGAAGAATTAAATGTGTGAAGGGAAAATAAAAGTTTAGATCTTGTTTATACCGTGATACAAATGAACCAGAAATTAAAATATAAAATAAAATTTGCTAATCTGACTTTACGACCAATAACACAGACAAAATAAGTAGTCAGAGCCGCGTGACGTAGATACAGTGAGGTAACGACTTTACCCAATAAAAAATGCATGTGCACTAGTTTACTTTACGTCGTTGAACGCGCACGCGTATCCGAGCGAAAGATTAATTTCCTTCACTTTGTGTTTGTGATTTAAAAATTTGTATGGTAACTGTTATATTCTTTTGTTGTTATATATTTTACCGGTGTTACGGATATACTTATAATGCCGTATTCCTATTGTGTTATAGGATGTCGCGGAAGCCATCTTCAATAAATGGGTAAAGGCTATTCATAGGGAAAATTTTATTCCATCTAAATTCAACAGGGTCTGTGAGTTACATTTTGCCAAAGAATATAAATAACAAATTGTTTACCAGCAACGGATTCAAAAACCGGCGTAACTATAACTGTAAGTTTAAAAATTCCTAAACTAAGGCGAGATGCACTGCTTGAACTTATAAGTTCTGACTAAGTAACAGATAATCACAGAACCCTTAAATAAAACACCTTAAAAATTCACAGCCCTTTACAAAGATGCACAGGGGAAGACATTGAAAATGCCGAAGCAGAATACAACGCTTATTAAATTCGAGATCTTAGAAAACTCATAATTGTGGTGAAAGTAATAGTTGGTATAAGTTTGGGTTAGTTTGGGTTAGATCACATTAGATTACGCAGGTTTAGTTTACCAAATACACCACATAAATGCATATTACTTCAAGTGTCGTTGTTTTTACAATTTATAACTTTAAGTGTGGTTGTAAAGAGCAAAATACCATTATATTCTATACGTCTCTCATTCCCCGATCTAACGATATGCAACACGACTAGTCTGTCGTGAGGAACTAAAATTCACCGTTACATACCCCTACACAATTTAATGTAAAAAATTCTTTTAGCAGATTATGTAAATTTAGTTTACCAAAATATACCACATAAGTACATATTACTTCAAGTTTCGTTCGTTTTTACAGTTTATAACATGAGGGGTGATTATAAAAACCAAAAAAAAAACAAATTTCATTCGATTCGTCTCAATCTCCAATCTAACGCAATTAGTTTCACTTAGTATAAACTTATTTTAACCATTTGAGTGAATTTCGATAATTTACACTCAATTTTAATAGATTTGGTTAGTTCTGGTTAGTTGTCGAATCAACTTTCGGTTAGTTTAACTTATTCTCAACCTAATTTAGTCATTTGAGTCGGCTCCGATACGTTATAATAAATTTTAATAGATTTGGTTAGTTCCGGTTAGTCGTGTAATCAACTTTCGGTTAGTTTCACTTAGTCTCAACTTATTTTACTTATTTGAGCCGGTTCCGATACGTAATAATCAATTTTAACAGTTTTGGTTTGGTGTCGTTAGGCGTCTAATCAACTTTCGATTAGTTTTACTTAGTCTTAATTTATTTTAGTCATTTGGACCGGATCCAATACGTTATAATTAATTTTTATAGGTTTGGTTAGGTTTCGTTAGTCGTTCAATCAACCTTCGGTTAGTTTCACCTTTTTCTCAAATTGTTTTAATCATTTAAGTCGGTTCCAATACTTTATAATCAATTTCCAAAGATTTGGTTAGTTTTGGTTAGTCGTCTAATCAACTTTCGGTTCGTTTCACCTACTATCATCTTATTTTAGTCATTTGAACTGCTTACGATACGTTATAATTAATTTCAATTATTTGGTTAGTTGTGGTTAGTCGCCGAATCAACATTCGGTTAGTTTAACTTATTCTCAACCTAATTTAGTCATTTGAGTCGGCTCCTATAACGTTATAATCAATTGTAAGTTATTTGGTTAGTTCCGGTTAGTCGTGTAATCAACTTTCGGTTAGTTTCACTTAGTCTCAACTTATTTTACTAATTTGAGCCGGTTCCGATACGTTAAAAGCAATTTTAATAGATTTGGTTAGTCGTCCAATCAACTTTTGGTTAGTTTCACTTAGTCTCAAGTTATTTTAGCGATATGAACCGATTCTGATACGTTATAATCAATTTTAATAGATTTGGTTAGTTTAGGTTAGTCGTCCAATTAACTTTCGGTCAGTTTCAACTTATTTTAGTAATTTGAACCAGTTCCGATACGTTATAATCAATTATCATAGATATGGTTAGTCGTCCAATTAACTTTCGGTTAGTTTCACTTTGTCTCAAATTGTTTTAATCATTTAAGTTGGTTCCAATACGTTACAATTAATTTCCAAAGATTTGGTTGGTTTTGGTTAGTCGTCTAATCAACTTTCGGTTCGTTTCACCTAGTATCATCTTATTTTAGTCATTTGAACTGGTCACGATACGTTATAATCAATATCAATAGATTTGGTTAGTCGCCGAATCAACTTTCGGTTAGTTTAACTTATTCTCAACCTAATTTAGTCATTTGTGGCGGCTCCGATAACGTTATAATCAATTGTAAGTGATTTAGTTAGTTCCGGTTAGTCGTGTAATCAACTTTCGGTTAGTTTCACTTAGTCTCAACTTATTTTACTAATTTGAGCCGGCTCCGTTATGTTATAAGCAATTTTAATATATTTGGTTAGTTTTGGTTAGTCGTCCAATCAACTTTTGTTTAGTTTCACTTAGTCTCAAGTTATTTTAGCGATATGAATCGATTCCGATACGTTATAATCAATTTTAATAGATTTGGTTAGCTTTGGTTAGTCGTCCAATTAACTTTCGGTTAGTTTCAACTTATTTTAGTCATTTTAACCGGTTCCGATACGTTATAATCAATTTTAATAGATATGGTGAGTTTTGGTTGGTCGGCAAATCAACTTTTGGTTAGTTTCACTTAGTCTTAACTTATTTTAGTCATCTGAACCTGTTACGATACGTTATAATCATTTTTAATATTTTTGGTTAGTCGCCAAATCAACTTTCAGTTAGTTTCACTTAGTCTAAACTTAATTTAGTCATTTGAACCGGTTCCGATACGTTATAATCAATTATCATAGATTTGGTTAGTCTACCAATCAACTTTCAATTAGCTTCCTTAGTCTCAACTTATTTTACTTATTTGACCTGGTGCCAATACTTTATAATCAATTTTTCATAAACCGTGTCGTGGCGTTCATGAATGTTTTCGGTGTCGTGACGCGACCATGAAAAATCACTCATGAAACCGAAGAAGTATTCATTTTAACCGTCTCCGATACGTTATAATCAAATTTAATGTTTTTGGTTAGTCGCCAAAATTCGGTTCGTGTTGGTTAGTTACTTACTTCAATTTGTGTAACCTATTCGTATACATTTTAACCCGTTTTGGTGCTTTTGATTACTTGTGGTTAGTTATTCAATCAACCATCGGTTAGTTTCAGTTAGTTTTAATTTATTTTAGTCCTTTGAACCGGTTCCGATATGTTATAACCAATTTTAATGTTTTTGGTTAATTTGATTAGTCGGCAAAATTCGGTTAATTTGGGCTAATTTAAATTTACTTTAATATTTTTAATCTGTTCCGATACGTTTTAGACATTTTTGATACTTTTGGTTAATCGTTCAGTTAGTTTGGGTTATTTTATTTTTGAAATTTTAACCGGTTCCGATGCTTTTTATCCAATTTTAATGTTTTTGGTTAGTTTAGGTTAGTCTCTAAAATTCGGTTAATTTGCGTTAGTTTTGATAATGTAAATATTTTTAATCTGTTCCGATACCTTTTAGCGCTTTTTGGTGCTTTTTGTTACTTTTGGTTAGTTTTGATTAGTCGTTCAATCAACTTGATTCCAGTTAGTTTTAATTTATTTTAGTCGTTTGAACCGGTTCCGGTACGTTATAACCAATTTTAATGTTTTTGGTTAATTTTAGATAGTCGCCAAAATTCGGTTAATTTGGGTTCGTTTTAACTTACTTTAATTTGTTATACTGTTCCGATACGCTTTGTCTGTTGTTTTGGTACTCTAGCTGTATATTTTGTACTCTAGCTCTAGCTTTGTCTACAAATTATGAAATTTTTTTAAAATATAGCAATATTATTATTATTATTATTATTACCCCTTTTTGGTGCTTTTGGTTAGTTT
>MU185901.1:0-45641 GCA_016904865.1 Pissodes strobi
GGCGTTCTAAAGAATTGCAAAAAGCGTATAAATAAAAATTTAATTTTGGGAGCGTATGACAAAAAATAGTGTTTGTCACACGTACCTATAGTGCGCCAAGCGAGTGAACCTTAACGACGACTGAGGGGGGTAGAGGACTAGCACGTAAAAAATCTTGCCTTCCCATAGTCGCACGAGGTTATTCTTACCATATTATTGTTGATAATATTGATTAGTTTAAGACGTTAAAATTAATTACAGTTTTTTTATATTACAGTCTTATAGTACAAAATATGTCATATAATAATATCTTATTTTTATAATAAGGATAGTATTCTATGATATTTGTTGTATGTATTACAAATCAATCAAATCATGCATTACATAAATATGTAATAATAAGTAGAATTCGTTTCCCGATGGTTTTGTATTTACGTCATCGATGACGTCGCTTAATTTGAAAAAAAAAACGGTTTATCGTAGCTAATTCATATAAATTCTCTAGCGTTCAATTTTTGTATTAAAAGTTAGGCAATATTGAAGCAAGTATGTTCTAAAACGCTCTTTATAGAACGTTCGGATTTGTTTTGTAATAAAAATTTGAATTTAGAGAGTTCAGTTAAGAGAGTTATCCGAAATATATAAAAATTAGTTAACCGCGTATAATAATCACCAAATGCAAGAAAAATATAAGAAAAGTTAAAAATCGTCAAAGGTATCCTCAAATTAAGGGTCTGATGATATATAGGTTGTGTCGATTTTGCAAATTTTCTTTTTTTTCGCTAGAAAAAGGGTGTCCTATAGAGTAGCTTAAACCAAAAAAATCGGAAGATTTGCGACATTTGAGCCGAAAAAATATCCGTGTTTTGAGCCTAAATTGCCCTAGAAGGGCAAACTTCCACTACGACTTTCCCAGGTGTCACGTGAAAATATTGAAATTATAACGTGAAAATAATGAAATTTTAGTAACCGACACCGGGGACCTGGCACAGTGTTTCCAAAAGTTGCACATTTTCTTATGGGGAATAACAGTGTTGTTTACTATTTAAGTATATTTAATATTCCACTTCACGCATGACCCTCCGCTCGCTTCGGGGGCGCAACCAAACAAAACTAGCCCAAGGCATGCCGGAAATAAAAAAAAATTGAAATTTGTCAGTCGAAAATGCAAATATTTTTTAGTTTGTTTCTCCTCATTTGGGAATGTCTTGGGTTAGTTTGGGTTAGGTTTATTTGGTTACGCCCCCGGAGCGAGCGGAGGGCCATGTATGAAGTGAAATATTTGACGAATAGATACATACCTACAAAGGAATAGTGTAATCGAATGAGTGTCTCTTTCATTTCGATGTATGAATGCAAATGCACATTGAAAAATCATAAACGCAGCCACGTTTACCATACGGCGGGCAATGATATCATTATGGCAGGATCGACCATCCCTTCATCTTCATTCAATCGGACTACTGGAGGTCTTGGCCAACAGCAATATGTCCTGGCATGACCACGTTGCTAACGTCGCAAAATTAGCCTCCCAGAAGCTTGGTACGCTATTTCGCAACAAAGAATGTATACACCGCAACAGTTGCTCTTGCTTTACAAAGCGCAAATAAGACCGTGCTTAGAATATTGCTCACACATCTGGGGTGCCACGCCAGAGCACACCCTAAAGCTACTGGATTCCGTTCAGAAGAGAGTTGTGCGTCTCGTCGGTGACCTTGAGTTGACACGGAATCTGGATAGTCTGAAAGACCGCAAACATGTGACCGAGAAATCCCTGTTTTACAGATACTTTTACGGCAGATGTTCCCAGGATTTGGCCCTCCTTATCCCGCCCCTGACAACGCCTGTCAGACAGTCAGGATAGACGGCAAGAGCGCACCGGTTCGTCGTACAACTGGAAACACCTAGAACATCGCTTTACAAGAACTCCTTTGTCTGGCGCACTGCATCACTGTGAAACTCACTCCCAGGACGCATATTCGGATGTAACAAGCAAGATGTCCATTCGACTATGCCGAACGTTTCTTCATATGAGACGTGCACGATAGCATTTAGTCGTATGTCGTGACTGTTACATAGAATCAACAAATAAGTCTTCAATTATTTAAGCACTTCATGCATGGCCCTCCGCTCGCTTCGCTCTCTATACGGGGGCTCAACAAATAGAAACTAACCAGGTGCTAACCAAAACTAACCCAATTTTTTTTTTTAATATTTTGGGTTAGTTTTGGTTAGCACTTGGTTAGTTTCTGTTTGTTGAGCCCCCGTAGCGAGCGAAGCGAGCGGAGGGCCATGCATGAAGTGTTAAAATAATTGAAGACTTATTTGTTGATTCTATGTAACAGTCACGACATCTGACCAAATGCTATCGTGTACGTCACATATAAGGAAACGATCGACATTGCCGAATGGACATCTTGCCTGTTACATGCGAATATCCTCCCAGGACATCTGTTCCCCTAACTAAATATTCAAGAACCGTGTCAAACAACATCTTCGCACACACACCGCTCGTCGAGCAATATAGGATGTGCTACTGCCATAAAAAATCATTCACCTAAATAAAAAAAGAGTAGAGACACTTATAGCACAGCTTATTCACTACCAGCTAGTGAACTCTATCGAAATCGGAAAGGTGGTGTATCGGGCACTGAGCTCTGAGCGGTTCAGTTCCACAAATGAATTTAAAATGAATTTTCGCTTCAAAATACATGACAAATTCGTCCGAAGCCTCGGCTATCGCCCTGAGAGGTTCGGAAATTTCGGATTTTTGTACAATTATTGTGCGTTTTAAAATCATTTTTAAACGGATTTTGACGATAAAATACTTTTTTATGCAACAAGTGTGTAAAGTGAATCTTTTTTTATGAATGGGAATATTGATAAAAAAAATTAATTGAAATCGAATAAAAAAGGGTACTTTACACATGAGTAGCATACAAAATTTTTTCTACTACCGAAAAATATATGAAAAAACAAAAATATTATTAAATTACTTTACGCACTAGTGTGTAAAATAACTACGCACTGCACATTAAAAAAGCCTATTTTACGAATCTTAGAGAGTGCGTAAAGTGAGTACTTTACGCACGGTAGTATAAAAAGCATATTTTAAATTAAACGAACTGTCAAAAGTTTTATTCAGATGCCCAGGTGTTTAAAACAATATTAAGTCATGACTCTCTTCTAAAATTTGCAAAACTTGGTTATTGACTTTCCCAAATCAAAGGATGCCGCCGCAAGATGACTAGCTGGTAGTAAATAAGCTGCGCTTATAGCGCACCATTTTTCTAATGAATTTTGCTAACGAAACTACAGTAAACGTCTTAAATATCTTTGTTTTGGCTATTGTGACAGTTGACAGTAAAAAGGAGGATGGATATTTACAAGTAAAATTTAATTTTGTCTAATGGGGCTATGCGTCGCTTTAAATTAGGACCGGAACAAAACATAGGTCTCTCGTTCGACGCAAATGTATCCTAGTTAATATTTTCACCCGACAATTGATGTTGAGATGTGTTTTGTCTATATTTCTAGTGCTTTTGTGAAGTGGTGCTGAAAATTTGTGTCAAAACTCGAACTTTGAGGGCATTTTTTCAGTTCAAATGTAGCGGATCTTCCGACTTTTTTGGCTTAAACTACTCTATAGGACACCCCCTTTCTAGTGAAAAAATAGAATTTGCAAAATCGACAAAACCTATATATCACCAGACCCTACAAACCAAATAATATAAATAACCACACAGTTCGGCATCGGCAATTTCCACGCCAATGGCTAAAGCAAGTCGCTGCCGAAATTTTAAAATATGTAAAAAAAATTAGGTGTTGGTCTAGGGTCAAAGTGTATTTAATATATCCTGCGACCAATCACGAATCTGCCTCCCGCTAAAAACCAAGTAAACGTCGCACTGTTGCCTATTGTCGCGTATTTTAAATAGCTTGAAGGCGAATAAAATATAAATATTACAAATATTATAGTATTCCGTATTCCGTATTTCCCTGTGTAAATAAAATAGTAAATAATAGAAGACAGTAGTATTAAGGAAAATAACAAAATTAAGTATTCAAGTAGTAAATTTAAATATGTAAATTCACTATAGGAAACTAGACAGAAAATAAATTAGGATTATTGGGAAAAAAATGTGGCAGCATCTAAATATGCGAAGACATTTTTTGCCCGCATTCTTTTCGTCCGGGTTCTTTCATTTGGCAAACAGTAAATGAAGTTTTTCAGGACTCATCTGCTATTCCGGACACGGCTAATGCCTCATTCGGAAACAGCAATGATTCGTCCTGAAAAACTCCATTTTAGGTACTTGTAACAAAAATAACTATTTTTGCACTTTAAAACGATAATATAATATTTATGAGATAAACGTCAACATGACTATTTCTTAAAACATGACTGTTGGCTTAGCCAAGGCCACCTATTGTAGCATAGGCTTATACAATAATGATTTACTAGAATTAGATGTTACGCTAGAAGTGGGTCACTTTTAATAATAAGTCATATAAACTAATTTATTTAGTTTATTGAAATAGATGCAAATTTGAAAGCTCATTTGGATTAGTTTAAGAGAGTATCACGCGTAGTGCGTTTGTTTTGTTACTTTGGGTTAATTTTGATTTTGTGATGGGCGGGGTTGGTCAAGAGCGTAGCGCCCTCGTCTCAATGCGCTTGTTTGGCTAATTAAAGTTAGTTTCGATTATTTTTGCTTCATCTGGAATACGGAAGTGTCTCTACTATGGTTAAATAGGGTTAATTTGGGTTAGTTTTGATTAGTATAAGTTAGTTTTGGTTAGTCTGGGCTGGTTTTCCTTAGTAAGAGAAGATAAAAGCGCGCTTTTACTTTGGTTAATTAGTGTTAGTTTTAGTTAGTATGGGTTAATTTTTGGTTAGTCTGGGTTGATTTTGCATAGTTTGGAATAGCGCTACGCGCGCTTGTCTCCTTACTTTTGTTACATAGGGTTAGTCTGGGTTAGTTTTGTTTAGTATGGGCTAGTTTTGGTTAGTCTGGGTTGGTTTTGCTTAGTTTGGGATAGCGAAGAGGCAAGCGCGCGTAGCGCGTTTGTCTCTTTACTTTGGTTAATTAGGGTTAGTCTGGGTTACTTTTGGTTAGTTTGGGTTAACTTTGCTTAACATGGGTTGGTTCTGGTCAGTCTGGGTTGGATTTGCTTAGTTTAGGATAGCAAATATAAAAGCGCGCTTATCTTTTTACTTTGGTTAGTTAGGGTTAGTCTGGGTTAACTTTGGTTAGTATGGGTTAGTTTTGGTTAGTCTGGGTTAGTTTTGGTTAGTTTTGGATAGGTTAGGTTGGTTTGGCTTAGTTTGGAATAGCAAACAGACAAGCGCGCGTAGCGTGCTTGTCTCTCACTACCTTAGTTAATTAGGGTTAGTTTGGATTAGTGTGGGTTGGTTTTGGTTAGTGTTGGTTATTTTGGGTTAGCTGTGGTTGATTTACTGACGTGCGTAGCGCGCTTGTCTTTTAAAATTATTTAATTTGATGACAAATGTACTTGGTCTATATAATATTATATAATATTTCACTTTTCGCATGGCCCTCCGCTCGCTTCGCTCGCTACGGGGGCTTAAGAAGAAGAAGCTAACCAGGTGCCAACCCAGACTAACCCAAGAGACCCAAAATCCAGAAAAAAATTGTTTAGAAACTTAACCTAAAAAAAGCAACGGGGTTTGGACCCGGGCCGCCGATAGCCAAAGCTCACTGATTTGGGCACCTGGAATACGCTGTTATATAATATTTAACTCTCGCATGGCCCACGCTCGCTCCGGGAGCTCTCAAAAAGGAAACTAACCAGGTGCTAACCCAAACTAACCTAAGACATACCAAAAATCAAGACAAAAAACTGTTTAGAAACAACCTAAATAAATAAAAAAAGCAACTGGGTTTAAACCCAGGCCGCCGATAGCCTCAGAATTGAGACCAAACCATCTAGACCTCTCGACCACGAGGGCTCTTGCCGCAAATTGATTGCATCGCAAAGACATGGCGCAATTAGGTGCCCAAATCAGTGAGCTTTTGTAGCGCTACAAACGCTTACAAAACAACCGATTTCAGCACCCTGGTGCCGTGGTATGTTAGGATGTGTAAAAATGCGTCCCGGAGCGAGCGTAATGACATGCGTAAAGTGAAAATGAAATGTTAAATTGTAAAACAACTCTGAAGGCCTGTGACACAAGGTCTTGTCCCTGCCCCATACAAAACGTTGTCCGTACCGCATCAGAAGGCTTCAGAGTTGCGCGCACAACGCATTGTTTATAAAAAGGTCTAATATTGCACTTCACATATGACCCTCTGCTCGCTTCGCTCGCTACGGGGGCGAAACCAACAGTAACTAATCAAAATTAACCCCAGGCATGCCCAAAATAAAGACAAAACATTACACATAATATTAAAAGTTGAAAGGGACATGTCTTGCCACTGGAATCGAACCCGAGCCGCCGTATCGCAGGCATAGCATCCAACTACTGAGCTACGAGACCAATTATTGACAGCAATTTTGTAGACCCTAAAGATATGGTGTTGATCAACAATGCAATGCGCGCGCAACTCTGAAGGCCTCTGCTGTGGTACGGGAAACGTTTACTTTGCCCCATGCCTAATTTGTATTGTTGGTTGCAGGTCCTAGGCATTAGACTAGCATCACTGCCATCTATCGCGTGAACTGCTACATATTTTTTATAAAACTCGATTGTGGGGAATTACAGAAATATATATGGTATTGTAACTTAAAATTATATAGGTTAGTCGGTTTAATTTGTGTTTGGATTTTGACTTAAAATGACCAAATCTGCAAAATCATATGTAAAGTGTAAACTGTGTTTAAATCGTCAGGAAATACTTCCATTCTAATAGACCATTTAAAGAGGCTTCATCCTATCGACATTGCACGCACTGATGAAGGTCCTGAAGGTTCACTGACTGATGATACTGTGAACTACTTAATAGTATTAACTAAATATCACCCTGTCGTAAGTTTGAAATGTTATATAAACATTCACTGTTAATTATAAACAACTTGAGCGGTCGACGGGACCGATTTTAACCCTTAATGGTGCAGCCATCAGCATTTGGGAACATATAAATACGCAGGCCAAGTTCATCAGGCTTTAGAGTCTGTGAGGCTCAGTCTAGTTGCGGTACAGCGTACAGTTCTAGCTGTTCTATCCCACAACCCCCATATCTGGGAACACCTATGCACAGGCATAGGGCGATCAGGTCCTTACCTAACCTGGATGCACAGGTATACGGCATTCGGGGGCTACTAAAAGTATAGAGAGAGTCGAATTCATGAAGTATCAGAACTTCTAGTAAAGGGGTAGTTTTTGGGGAGTTTTAAAAAGTAGTGAAAGTGCCTTGGCAATTTGTGACCAACCTAAACCAGAAAGACTTACCTTATAAATATCAGAACAAATACATAAATAAAAGACAACTCCGCTCACATAAACTTTATTAATAAAAGTGACATCACTTGCTAGAAAAACTTTGAACTAAGCCTTCCTCGAGAAGACATGCATTTCATATTAATTGAGTATAGTGTAAATTCTCAATTCATTTAAAATCCTGAACACGCCTTTATTAGTATACAGTCTAACCGTTGTTAAGTTTGTTTGTAAATAAACTTGTTATTGTTTTTATCGATGTGTCTCCGTTATTATCTCTTATCAACTTGACGTAGTGCGTTCCTAAATCGGAGCTACTCTCCTACGCGCTAAGTAAGGCGTGGCGTCACAGTTAAAAAAATACAAATCGTGACTGGATGCATTCATCTGTACTTAAGAATGTACATGTATTTAATATACCCAATATACATTTTTTCTGTGATGTCTTTTATTTCTAATTAAGTATATTGACATTTAATTTTAGTATCGTCTTGTTATTATCGATAGATAATTTCAAACTATCGGAAGCTATCGATAGAGGTAACTATCGATAGTATCCGACCAGTATCACTGATGCAAGTGTCAATCACACGCGTCTACCTACAGCAAAGTTTCAACTTTCGGACCTGCGCATTGGGCAGCAGCCCGGCGTTATCATTTTAGATTCTCTTTCACGCATGACTTTCCGCTTGCTTCCCTCGCTCCGGAGGCGCTACCAAACGAAATTAAACCAAGGCAGTGCCCAAAATCGCTAAAAATATCTCGGAATTAGCATATACGCATGCGGGAAGGCTTAAAATTGCTGTAAATAGACGCGAATGTGTCAATCCAGCTTGTCAAATGCAGTGTTGCTAGATCAAGAAAAAAAATAAAAACTGATCCCTTGACGCTTGAAAACTAGTATTTTGGCGAAAAAAAATGGTACTTTTGTTCTGGGAACAAAAATATGATCTTAACCTAGTTTAATGGCAATTAGCGCGTCTAAAGTAGTGCTGGGTCACTGACATCGATATTCTCCATCGAAAGCCAACATCGAGATTTAATATAAAAATTATTTAAGTTAACTCCATAATCTATTACTTGAATTTTTAAATATTACTGAGCACTGAAATGTTGCATTTATTTTAAAACCGAACAAACTAGACTTGTTAACTCAAATAACAGCAAACTTGAGAACAATTACAAACCGACACTTAACTTGTTACTAGCGTGAGCATGAGAATCGTAGGATTCACAGAATTATAACCTTAAATCTATTTTTAGTAGTTACTTATGACGCGGCCATACATATTCATTAAAACTTGGATCACGGGTTCTGCAGCCATTTTTATAGGCAACTGATAATACACATATACGTCAAAATGTAGGGATGTGTTAGAACGTATAGGGATGTGTTACTGCTACTTTATTAGTTGTACGCCTGTTATTAACTGGGTTATTAAAATCTTTAAAATATTAAAAGCTAAACAACACCAGATAATAGAAAATGGTATGTATGTCCAGAAAATGCGTGGTTTGTACTTTGAGGAAAAAAGAAACATGAGGCGTAACATACATTTACATTACATTGTTATGTGTGTTGAAAGTGGATAAAAACACTTAATTTTTACGTGTTGAATATGCTTTAATTAGTATGTCTTCGGCGATTTGTTTATGTGAACAACCAGAAGATTTAATTAAATTCGGTGTAGACAGACAGAAGTTAATCTGATCTCAGCTTAAAATACTGCGGCTGCGGTGCAATCGGCAATGAATGTCATTTCATAATTATTTCATTCATGGTAGACGCTCTCTATTACTCAAAAAATTGCGTGCGTGCGTCGTATTTATCGTTCACGAGCAATATACGATAATTTGTGACAAAACACATTATTATTCTCCACCACTGTCTCTCAGGCCGAATCCTAACAGTTTCCATTCTTTCGCATGCGTCGTTTTTCCGACCAGCACAGCAGGAGCCTTGGCTACGCGTTTCCAGTTTCCCCAGTTCGCGTAACGTCGAGGAAAACCCTCTTAGTTTCCTTCTCGTATTCGGTTCAATACATCGGTTTAGGTAAGTTTTAACTGACCGTGTTGTTTTTCAGATATCTAAGCCCACGAGCAGAGTACATATGTGATTTATATTGATAATTATTTCGTTATTTATGTGCAAATATGTTCGCTTATATAGGCTATGGATTGGTTCAGTCAGACTCAAAGGCACTTCGTATTTTTAATAAGATTCAGTTGAATCTATATGTTGTTAATATGTATGACTGAAGTATGGCTTATTTTGGAATAAAGTAAATTATGGAGGGTGATCAAGTCCAAACAAACGCATTATTGGTTTCCAGAAACCACAAATGCGATGCCTGGCTTGTTTTGATGGTGTTGCTGTTGCCAATATTACAATGTTAGCATGCATTTTATTTAGTTATTCTGAGTGAAAATTGCGTTACACTTTAACATTGTTTATCGAGAAGGTTTCGATCGACCTTTGGACGGGTCGTCCTTATCTAAGTAACCTATATCCAGTTAATTATCGGGGGCGTATAAGAATGGAAATCTGGAAATAAATTATTGGCAATTCACCAAATCAGAATGACTGAAGAGGTTTTGAACGTAATTTCCAATTCGAGGGTTCATCCTTATTATGGTGGATTGAACTATAGGGGTGGTAAAAAGGTAAACGAATTGGAAAAATAATGCCTAGAGTTTTATGATGTTGTGGTTTAAGCGAAATGTTATTTTTTTCTAAATAGCTCAGCTTTCTATTCCAGTTCCTGACTATTGTCAATGAGTACTTTTAAGTTCGTATACATTCCTATTAAAATGCACATTCCTACTTTATTCACACGAGTCTGAAACGAAGAAGGCTTTGGCCGCTTTTCTTTTTCACCTGAAACTAATAAACAAAGAGAACGCTATACTTTAAGCTTTAACCCCCACCATTATTTGAACAGTCAGTCTACCTGTTAGTTGATAAAAAATTTGACAAGTGATAGTGCCTCTTTGTCTAATCATGCGTATCAAATAAAGAGAGAATAAAAATGGAAATTTTAAACGAGAAAGTAAATAAAGCATTTTCGATTTAGAAATATTATCAGATTAAAAGCTTCAAATATTGCATTTTATAAACCTATATGAGACTTTTTGTCTTTGAAAACATATTCTGAAGTAAAATTAACTGGTGCAGCAAAATATAAAGCTTTTAAAGTCATTTAATGCACGCTAGGTCATAGTAATCAAAACTTAGGCAAGTAAACAAAACAAACCAATTTTATAGCATATCAGACGCTTACGCTTTGCTACTTAGGGCAGTAAAATCGGAAATTTAATGAATTCATTAACCTTTGTTTCTTAATTTTGGGTTAGTTTTGATTAGCACTTGGTTAGTCCTTGTTGATTGAGCCCCCGAAGCGAGCGGAGGGCCATGCCAAGCCATAATAAGATCCCGGCTGTTGGATCGCAACTTGTGATTTAGCTACTCGTCATAATTCGCGTTATAAGATCCTTTACACAAATAGTGTACTATATAAAAAGCGGCCTTAGTATTGGTCGGTCCGCATGGCCCTCCGCTCGCTTCGCTCGTACGGGGGCTCGAGAAAAGGAAACTAACTAGGTGCTAACCCAAGACATACCCAAAATCAAGAAAAAACTGTTTAGGAACGTAATCTTAAAAAATAATAATAAAAAATAGCAACGGGCTTCGAACCTCGGCCATCCAGGTAAGACCCAGCTGTATAAACCTCTACACCACCAGAGCTCTTGACAGAAACCTATTGCATCACGCAGACATATCGTAATACGACATGGATCGACCAATAGGAGAGGTCGATTTTTACATAGTGCACTATTTGTGTAAAGGCTCATAATTCCAACTGTGTTGTCGGTTATTGCAACATTATCTGACTTAAAATTACACAAAATATTAAGACCTCACTTAAGCTGAATACCAATCCAGTTCATCAGTTGATTAATCCAAATATACAAAATTGGAAATACATAAAATACCTATGAAAATCGCAGAGTAAAATTTCTTAAGCATGTATTGTTGGGTATACTTTTATGTGGCAACACTGTTGAAATCTTAATTTTCATCAGCCTTACAAGACCAACCATTTTTTTGAAAATGACAAGGCTATACCGCTTTTTAACTACCATTTTTTAGCTTCAAATGTCATTTTACCTAAGTTAATACTTTTTTTACAGATTTTTAATATCCCAATTAATATCAGGCATTGCGACTGTTGTTGCGAACCTTTTTGGTAGAAAAAGTACTTTATTCAACGTTTTCTACTTCTTTTAATATGTCATGTTTGGCAACGTTGAATAAAGTAGCAGTAACACATCCCTACTTGCTATAAAGCGCATTTAAAGATCCTTTACACAAATAGTGCACTATGTAAAAATCGACCTCTGCTATTGGCGATCCATCTCGTATTACGATATGTCTGCGTGATGCAATCGATTTCTGTCAAGAGCTCTCGTAGTGTAGAGGTTTAGATCGTTTGGTCTCACCTGGAAAACGCGGGTTCGAATCCCGTTGTTTTCTTATTTATTTTTTAAAGGTGTTGTTTCTAAACAGCTTTTTTTCTTGATTTTGGGTATGTCTTGGGTTAGATTGGGTTAGCACCTGGTTAGTTTCCTCTTCTTGAGCCTCCCTAGCGAGCGAAGCGAGCGGAAGGCCATGCGGATCGACCAATGGGAAAGGCCGATTTTTATAAGTGCACTATTTGTGTAAAGGATCTTATAATGCCTATAATGCGCGTTATAAGATCCTTTACACCAATAGTGCACTATATAAAAATCGGCCTCTCCTATTGGTCGATCCGCAAGGCCCTCCGCTCGCTTCGCTCGCTACGGGGGCTCAAGAAAAGGAAACTAACCAGGTGCTAACCCAAACTAACCCAAGACATACACAAAATAAAAAAAAAGAACTGTCTAAAAACATAATCTTAAAAAAAAACTAATAAAAAAAGCAACGGGGATTGAACCCGGGCCGTCCAGGTGAGACCTAGCTGTCTAAACCTCTACACTACGAGAGCTCTTGACAGAAATTAATTGCATCACGAATAAATATTGTAATACGAGATGAATCGACCAATAGGAGAGGTCGATTTTTACATAGTGCACTATTTGTGTAAAGGATCTTAAAACACCTATAATGCATCTCTACATTTTGACTCGCGTCTACCTGCAGGAAATGTTCGAACTTCGGACCTGCGCATTTGGTAGCAGCCCGGTGTTCTAATATTTCCATAGAAATATATTTATGAATATTTCACTTTATGCATGGCCCTCCGGAAGCGCAACTCATCAAAACTAACCCAAGGCCATGCCCAAAATCAAGAACAAACAACCTTGAAAGCTCAAATTTGCTGTAGGTAGACGCGAATATTTTGACGTAATTAAGTATTATCAGTTGCCTAGGTTGTCTAAGAACATAGAAATAGGACTCCTATTTCTATGTCTAAGAAGGATCCGTGGCCTCTGATCCAAATTTTTAACTAGATAAAAATTATGTTATTGATTCCAGAAGAGGCATTTTTGACTGAAGTAAGCCATTTACTATGCGGCTACCTCTTTTTCTTCGCCAAAATTCCCTCTTGCGATTTTATAACCGTGATTTACCTTTACGGCGCGTGCGTCCCTGTTCTAGGCTAAGTTATTATGAATAGGTGCAACAAGAACAGTTGAAAATTTAAGGTTTTTAATGAAATCAAAAAAGTGGCTGCGTCTAGGGTCCCTAATGACAGACTCCAAACTACCATTTTACTTCCTTTAGGGGGCGTTTACACTGGATGCGAATCGTACGAAAATTTGATGGTACGAATTAGAGTTGGGAGTTTAGTTCACTTTGCTGATTTCCATCTTTCAATCTCGTTCAATCAAATGAATAGTTCAAAAGACTAGTTCGTTTAGTTTATTTAGTTCCCTGATCAACGATGAACAATGAACAATTTTCAATTTAAAATGTCTAGTTAGTTCATTACAAGTAAATAAGTAAATGTTGATATTTAATTGAACGAGATTTAAAGAAATTTTGACAAAAATAGGTACTTACCTTAGAATACAAACTTAATAGCTTTTATAAAGTAAATTTATATAAAAAAATATTTGCCTTAGCCACAGTAAACTTTTCCTGCTATTTTTTTTAGTAACGTCATCTAGCGATGATGTCATTGCTATGACGTCATATATATATTTTTTAATTTCCTAATTAATATATATATAGTTGTCGTAGCTTCCTTTTTTTCCTTAGGCGTCAAAGTAGAGCACAAATTGTGGCATTCACTCGGGAGGCATATCGATTAAATTCCTTTTTCAATATCGTGCCATCAATCATCATTGTCCTGGCGATAACTTATAATAAAAAATATCTAAACGTCAACCATGGCTGTGCACTGTGCAGTCGAGGATTAAATGTGTTTAGACGAAATAAATACCGATTTGAAATCAATACGATTTTGTATGACTCATGCTTAGTTTAATTTCGATTACATTATAGGCATAGGTGTAGATATAAAAAAAGAATGTGTTGGAGTTGGATTATTTTTTTGGGTGGCGCTCAGGGTGATGATTTCAAATCTCGAATCATTAGAAGGTGTGGTCCTAGGGATGAATTGCATTCTTCAAATATGCGATTGTTCCCGTTCTCCGCACGACAACTGATCGGTTTACATACCTATCTAACCTTCTCCTCTCACATGAGGACTGTCTCAATGACTCGAGAATTCACGCCCCAATCCGAGATTAGGGTAAGTTTACAGACCAAAGTAATGATGGATAACTATCAATGGTTTCGACCGTGTTGAAATTAATTGAGAGTATTTAAATGGCGAGGGCAAAGCAAGTCTTGGGATGCATATATTTTATTCTTAAGGATCATTACGAGTCCTACCGCCTGACGAGTCCTGAGCTGCGCGCACATCACAATGTTTACATACCGATACGACTGCCCGGGTTCGATTCCAGTGGCAAGACATGCTTTTTTTAAAGGTCATGTTTGTAAAACGTTTTTTTTTTCTTGATTCTGAACATGCTTTGGGTTAGTTTTGTTTGGGTGTGCCCCGAAGCGAACGAAGGGCATTGCATAAAACAATCGTCCAGGGATAGGGCCTAATTTTCGATGCGAAACCGTGCATGCGTAACATGGCCGAATGTATCGGAATTACCCATGTCTTTACTTTCTAGCGAAATTCCTACAACACCTCGGTGGTGTAGTAGGCAGAGGTTTTGCTTGTCATTTCTGCGATGCGTTTTCTTAAGGTTATAGTAGTAGTAAGTTTCAATTATGGCCTCTTTCGTAAGAAAATTCAGCCAGTAAAAATCTCTATCAGGCTTAGTTAGAGCTGGGGCGACCCATCCTAGATAGGTTACACCTGATGGACAGATATACTATTTTTAGGACTCCCTGTATGTCGAGTATGTACTCCAGGGGGCTCAGATCGTTACATGCACGGCTTGTTTTAAGGTTCGAACACCACCGGCTAGACATTCACACACATTTAAATCTTGTACATGCTCGGTTAGACGCTTATACAAAGGGGCTTCACTCAATGCAGATATAACCGGTTGCTGTCAGAGACACTTCCCATCACCACAGGGCCCACAGCCCCCGATCTCGTTCAGATCACGTAATCACGTGCGAAAATCTGGAAGAATCTTCGTAGGAATCGACCTTACATTAAGCGACTCACCCTAAACACTGTCCGAACCGGCCGCGACTTCCCTTTCGAACCAATGGGGCCCCAAACGCTTCCAGCCGCGAATCACGTGCACTTCCCGTGCGAAGTCAGGTTAGAAAACCAGGCTCCCTACCCACGTCCGAACGCCGCCAACTCCAAAGCGGAAGTCCTTTTTAAGGTTATGTTTGTTTTTTTATTAATTTATTTTTTTTTTGTCTTAATTTTGGGTTACTTTTGCTTAGTCCTTGTTGATTGTGCCCCCGTAGCCAGCGAAGCTAGCAGAGGGCCATGCCAAGCCATAATAATATCTATTATTTTTGTTTGGTCATTGCGCATGTACGGTTTCGCATCGAAAATGTAGCCCTGTCCCTAGATGCTTGGTTAGATCAAGTGATAAAACCTTAGACAAGGAAATTCATAATCTAAAGATAAAACATGTAAAATGTAAGCATTCTGATGCGCACGCAACTCAGGACTCGTCAGGCGGTAGGACTCGTTACGATGCTTAAGAATAAAATATAAACTTTTGAGATACAGAACGCACTACTTTTCTTGCTTGTAGCCTGAACCTTTAACCTGCACACAGGGAGGTCCAACACTACTGATACAGAACAAGTATCGATATTTTGCTTTCGATTGCACATATTTTAATGTCGATAATAATTTTCTGTTCTATTTTCTATGAAATATATGACATAACTGCTATAATTTGCTTTTAATCTGATTAAATAATAAAAAAGCTTTGCATTTAAATGAATATGGTACATTTTAGACTGAAAACTATTTTAGTATCCATTGTGTTTAGATGCTATTTTTGTATTTTAAAAGGTCAAATGCTATTTTAAAATATCGATATTTTATAATCAATTCTTCCAATAAGAAAGTGTTGACAGAATTATTCTCTCTGGTATTGATGCTTTATAGGTATCGTACATCCCTACCTGAACAGTACTAAGGGGTGAAAAGATGTTGCCCGTACCATATCAGAGAGCTTCAGAGTTGCGCGCGCATCATATTGTCGACAAAAATGTCTAATCTTATAGTTTACGCATGGCCTTCCGCTCGCTTCGCTCGCTGCGGGGCAGAAACTGACCAACACCAACTCAAGGCATGCCCAAAATAAAGAAAAAGACTTTTTACACATATTATTAGAAATAAAAGAAAAAACGTCTTGCCACTGGAATCGAACCCGGGCGTTCGTATGGCAGACTAAGCATCCAACCACTAAGCTATGGAACAATCGACAGCAATTCGCTAGACCCTAAAAATATGGTATTTATCAACAATGTAATGCGCGCGCAACTCTTAAGCCTTCTAATGTGGTACGGGAAACGTCTACTTAAGGGGTGAGCGTGCTCATCTGTCCAATGTTGCCAACGTGAAATTCTCATGAACGGTGTTACAAGTTCTCCGATCCTCAAAGCGAAATAAAAGACTTGGATGAGAGCTAAAATGGGGAACCATTAAATCCCCTTCGAAAAAACATAAATGAAAATATCCAGAGATGTAGGAAATGCCCAAGTTGCAGCCTAAAAGATATTGAAAAGTGATAGACATGTTATTTGCTTATTAATTTCGCTTGAAAGACGGCTGTCAACAGTATTGACAACCTTCAGTACGCTTTTCCCCTCTACCTAGTTAAAAATGTATCATTTTCTTTGAATAAAAAAAGACTCAAAGATCATTTTGGTATAAAATTCCCTTTTTAGGTTAGAATGAGAAACTAGGGCATGTGCTACGAGTGTCGGCATATACTGGTATGTGCAAGCTATTTTTTTTAAGTATAGAGTATTCATATATCCCTCCCGAATGCACTTTTTGCCTCCGTGGTACGAAATTCCCTTAAAACGGGAAATTTCCTAGTAGACATTTGCCGTATCCCATCAGAAGGATTCAGAGTTGCGCGCGAATTTCATTGTTGACAAACACCATACTTTTAGGGTCTAGCGAATTGCTGTCAACTTAGTAGCTTAGTGGTTGGAAGCTGTGTCTGCGATACGCGGCCAGTGTTCGATTCCAGTGGCACATGTTTTTTTTATTTGAAATATCATGTGTGAAATGTTTTTTTTTGTTCATTTTGGGTTAGTTTTTGTTGGTTGTGCCCCCGTAGCGAGCGAAGCGAGCGGAGGACCATGCATGAAGTTTAATATTAGACATTTTTGTCAACGTGATGCGCGAGCAACTCTGAAGGCATCTGATTTGGTACGTGCAACGTGGTATATATTTTCTTCAGGTTGGCAATGCTGGCTGTCAACAAAGTTGAAACGTGCATTTATTAGGAATGTATTCGAATTAACTCATTGCGGTTTTGCGGGCTTACAGTAACATCCTTGCATAAATAAGAAATCTTACGTTTTGAACACTTTCTTATAAACTTCAATTTTTCAATAAGAATGAAAATTCCTCTAAAATTACACCTTCGTTGAAAAAAATCCCAGACGCTGAAAATTTTCCCAGAGATTGGCAACACTGCATCACTGTATGTGCAATGCTAAATATTTCGTGGTTAAACTGTTGCAATAGACGCCATTTTTTGGTACCAGACAATTGTTTAATGGTTTAAACCTTTATAAGTAAATAAATATTATAATCATAATGGTTGGGTCTTCCTTTATTCAGTGCAGCATCAATCCCTCAACACAACACCTAATCTTGCGAACCAAGGATATGATAAGGATAAAAGTAGCTGCCAAGAGTATAAGGAAGAGGAAACTCTCTTATCAGCTATTCTTCTTTCGAGGAATAACAGGCATTAGCAACATTGAGAAGAAACAGGAACATCCTAGAGATGTTCATCATATCGGATAAGCAAAGTCAATTTATATGTCTCCCACTCATCCTGTATATGCTTAGAAAATCTATAATACGTAATTGTTTTGCTTATTAAAAAACTATTCAAGAGCATATTGCAAATATGTAAATATCATCCTAATTTGACTTGGAAAGTTCATTATATTTATGTAACAGGCATTTGCATTTTTACTTTACCTATGCCGATCGATGAGAAAGTGTAATTAAATTTATAGCTTTAAGTTATCTGGGTAATGGAAATGGAGGCTTTCTAATTTTCCAAATAAATTGGTT
Organism: Pissodes strobi; assembly: GCA_016904865.1. Lineage (NCBI taxonomy): Eukaryota > Metazoa > Arthropoda > Insecta > Coleoptera > Curculionidae > Pissodes > Pissodes strobi. Next base: position 18,136 of record MU185901.1, read on the forward strand.
CTAGTATAATATACTGTGCTTTCAGTATGGAAACGACATGTTATCGCATGCATTATAATAAGTAATAAGCTTACGTAACAATGAATTTCTAAACGAGACCGTATGGTTGTTACAGAACGAGTCCAAAATTGGGAATAATTCACATAACGTGGTTGAACTATAATAAAACACAAGTTTGAAAATCTGTATAGCCTGCCCGATGACCTGATTTGAGCTCGATGAAGTTCTTATGAACTTTGTATGTAAATAATTTAGAAGAACTGCACGATTAAAGAGTATTTTATTGAATTTGAGAAGTATTCTTTATCTTGCGAATCAACAATAATTCAGGAAAGTTCACTCTAAAATGACAAAAAAGTTAGATATTCGCAATGTTGCCTTTTCGATGCTTTTTTGTGTCAACTATCCGTTCATGTTTTCATTACAGAACATGAGAAGGACCGGACGCCACAAGCTCGTAAGAATATCAGTATTTTTCCTAGTTTACTCAATTATTCATATAGTCTCAGTACGATCGGATAACAGAAATGATACGGCCAAACCTCCTGACACAACTACCGTTCCGCATTCTGCTCCAATCGATTCTACTACGTTATTGCCAGAACCAGTTCCATCAAAGGTAAATACGAAATTTTATTTGTGTTACAAAAGTTTAAAACTCACTTTGGATTTCAGACGCCTGCCTCTGACGAAACGTCTACGATGGGACCTGGAGTCGTTAAAGGAAATGAAACGGTAATTATTAAGTCGGGTTACTGCTTGTGTGCAAGGGAAAATATATATGTTTTTCTACTGCTGCGTTTGCATAAAAATAATCATGATGTTAAATTCACTAGATATTTATTAAATAAAATATTTATGAGAAAAAATAGTTTCATAGAAACCTGATGGGCGCTGACATAAATCATTTGTGTATAAGACTAGAAAAACAGCAGCAAGATTGAAGGCATAGGCATAATAGAATTTGTAACACCTTTTAATAATTATAAAACACTCTCTTGCAGAAAATGAATGATACAGAGGTAATACCGCTCGACTGTACGCCCGCAGCAATTCGTCAGGTAAGTCAAAATATAGAACTTATGTATTATGTATGATTTTAAGTTGTCATCTCCCGTTTTCGGATGTTGACGAGCGAGCGGGAGGTTGGCATCACTTCATAAATCATTTTAACTTAGATAAGGAAGCTCCCTTATCTTCCTAAATTATTATTAATCTACGCTAATCCTGGGTCCAATTCAGGAACGCACCCCATTTTCTGTACTTACTCTTTTACCATGTAGCGTTGCCAGATGTAACATAGTCATCGAATTGTTACATAATTTTTAAGAATTTCAACATTTTTTAAATAATTAATTTCAAAATAAACATGCCAATTTCAATATATCTATTTTCTAATTCAGTTAACAACTGTCGCTTGACAAGCGTCTAGCGCTCCCACTAAACTTTCTATGCGAAAGCCGTGCATGCGTAGTGGCCGAATGTATCGCAATTATCCATGTCTTTACGGTCTAGCGAAATACCTTCAACGGTGTAGTAGTTAGACGATCTGCTTGTCATTTGTGCGCCGCGGGTTCGATTCCCTCGGTTGCGGTAGATGTTTTCTTTACATTCTTAAGGTTATGTGTTTTTTATTAATTTATATTTTTTTTCCTTAATTTTGGGTTAGTTCTTGTTGCTTGTGCCCCAGTAGCGAGCGAAGCGAGCAGAAGGCCATGGCAAAGCCATAATAATACCATTATCTTTTTACTGTATAATGTTCTTGTTTCGCCATTAGGCATGCACGGCTTTCGCATCGAAAGTTTAGTGGTAGCTAGACCCTTGTCATCTTTTGTCGGCACCCCAACACGTGTAGAAACTATCGTTTTTCACCGTATAGTTTGGTGATAACACCCTGTATGTATGTAGAATGAATGAGCCATAATTAAAGACAAAATAGATTTATTTCACCCCGGGTACAACCCAATTTGTACATTTAAATCAGCAAATGTCAAGTTCTTTAAAACCCCTTAGCCCAACGCTAGACGGACGATCCCTGTACAGCAGTGCTGTCAATATAAGATTACAATAGAGCCAACTTTCACTAGTAATGGAAAACGTTTGTAATCGTTTTCAAGTTAATGTATTTTTGTCTCCGTCAGAATCGGTCTGTCAAATAAAGAAAGAAAACAGCTTCTACCCTTGTAATTTCAAATGAATTCGGCAAAGCGCCAAATCCCCACTCTTTATTTGATCGTGGCGCCAGTAGCCGCTCGACGAAAGAAATTATTCAAGAGTGCACTGCAAACACTCCACGTTGCTGGGTCGGTCGTGCTGCCGAGCTCTAGCAAGTGCCTCTTCGCGCCAAAAGGTCAAATTCCTTTTTGGGCCAATCTCTCTTGTATGCACAAATATTAGAGAATATTTCGTGCACCTCAGTTATCTTTGTCCAAGGTTGGACAAAGACCTCCTTTTGAGCTTGTTTAAAGCTATTCTTCGAAGTTAGAAACGATAGCATCCCCATTCCCGTTGGAAATTAGAACATAAAATGGCGGAAGGCAGACTGACATTCTTGGTCTAATTCCTGTAAAGCAAGGCAGGTAAAGCAGTCAAAGGGACAAGGTATGCTGTGTGAAAGTTGCTAAGTTGGAGAACGAAGTATAAAAATCAGAAAGATAAAAACTAATTTTTAAATCAAACAATCAAGACTCTTCAGTAGACATTTCTAATTTTAAGAAACCTTTTGTAATTTTAGTTTTATACTTGAACGAATGATGAGTGATTCAAAGTTTTAGTCTAAGAATTGTACATATATATTTTCTATTTAACATCGAAAACACTGTTTATTTATCTTCATTATATTTAAATGCAATTTACACCTGCATTAAAATTATATCAATACCGAATACATGTTTCAATTTCTCTCACCACCCTATGTTATACTGTCCATTAAAAGTGGTTAATTAGAATAACACACCCTTCTTTATGGTTTTAAGCAATAATAAAAGAATTTGTTTATCCCGACCAACCCTTACGCATCCAGTGTCACCAATAGATGAAAAGCAAATTTACTCATTCTTATTGAATAATTAAATCCATGATTATACCTGCATTGGTTGGTACTGATCTATTGCTGTTGTCAGGCAGACCTTCTTTTTGGAATTTTGAAATATCCGCCCGAGTTCTCTCGCCTGACGTGTCCTGGACAGCCTGGGCTTCACAATGTTTGTTTACATTCGTATTTTTTTTATCACTTCATGCTCGCTGCGCTCGCTACGTGGGCACAACGGACAAAAACTGACCAAAACTAACCCAAGGCATGCGCACAATGAAGAAAAAACTTTACAAACATAACCTTAAAAAAACTTGCGCCACGAGGCTCACTGAAAGCAACTCCCTGGACAGAAATGTGTTTATAATGCCCAGGACTCGTCAGGCGGTAGGACTCGGCGGATATGTCCAAAAAGAAGGTGTGCCTGTTGTCACTTGTCAGTGGTTTATAGGCAGTGTTGCCGATTGTCACATAATTGAACATAATGTTGCCAGTATTCTGATAAGAAATTTTAAGATTGCCTACTTATATGGGAATCAGAAGAAATAGGTTTATTTTGCTTGTCCCGCCATTTTCAGATTTCAACATAATTTACATCAAAATCTGACAATTTTGGCTTATGATATCGGCAACACTGTTTATAGGCCTACACGTTTTAAAATGTCAGTCATGTTTTTATAGTTGATATTTCTGTTAGTACCTAACTCTTCATTTTATTGTGATGTTTTATTTATTTGACTGATTTTATTTTCCTTATTTGTTATTTTTCCTTCTTTGAATGAGTCCAATCTGTCAACATGCAAAAATGGTCATAGGTAAAAACAGTTTCAAATAGCTAAATTCGTGTTAGCTTACGATTGTCAAAACATTATATTTGTTATTCTCTTTAGTATGCATAAATAGAATGCACAAACATCAATTTTCGTCCTTATAGGGGTCGCTATTAAATAATCTAGGTCAGACATTAAGGCTCCAGCTGCATCGATGCTGAAAGTCTGCAGTCTAGACATGGCGGAAATATATTTTTTTCCGCGTCACACCGAATCAACAATTATTTTTGCGGATATTTGAGGAACTATTACGAACCATTTATAGATTATCAAATTTCGCCTGACACAAAATCGAACTCCCGATAATGCAAAAATGATAAACGAAAGGCTTTTACAGGGGTACGTTACTCTTCGTGAGTTTTTTCGCGACAATCAATTTTTTTTTTGATAATGTCAAGCGGAATCACGAGCTGCCCTGCACCCACTCGTGTTGATTCTGAACGCACCCCGTTGATAGTAGTCTTCTTCCTCTTTTGTTGGTTCTGTATAAGGCTCATAGACCAGCTCATTACTTTCTTGTAAGCTGTTAATTTTTTGGAGCCGTTGCATTATTCTTGATAACATTTAAGTGCCCGAATTTCAAATTCAAGCGACTATACTTGACCTAAATTACATAATCCAACCTTGACAAGCAAAAACAATTATTTAGTTACGCCTGCGATCATTCTAGCATCTTTCTGGAGTTTCGCCCAGATTTGGTTGGCATGGTTTAAAGCAATAAAACTTCTCTTTTAGTTTCCCAAACCATTGATGTCCCAGAACACGAGGTTCCACGGAGGCCTTATAATCCACATCATTGTTGCCATTTACATGTTCATAGGGCTGGCAATAGTGTGCGATGAGTATTTCGTGGCATCTCTGGACAGAATATGTGAAGGTAACAATCCTTTATTACGTTGACTCTGGCGCCATATATAATTTAACATTCCATTTCAGAATTAAAGATGTCTCCCGACGTGGCGGGAGCGACATTTATGGCTGCAGGAAGTTCGGCTCCGGAATTGGCAACAGTGATCATCGGCGTCTTTTATGCGGAGGATGACATTGGTAAGTCCCCTTTTGTAATATATTTATATATAACCATACATATTGTGTAAACAGTCACACAGATGACGTCATCTGCGACTCACACGAAGTTTCCGTAGTAGCTGTACTCTTCTGGAAAACCGGGCCACTCACGAAGTTGTCTTCCCTACATGGTTGCTCACACTCATAATTTATTACACTGTCTATAACATATTAGTTAACCAAATTCTCTTTCAGGTATATCCGGAGTGATAGGCTCAGCAGTCTTCAACATTATGTTCGTGATATCGGTATGTGCCCTGGCAACGGGAACGTTGGTTTATTTAAACTGGTGGCCACTCATTCGGGATTCCACCTTCTACGCCCTCTCTATTATAATCATGTTACTGGTGATCGACGATGAAGATGTAAACTGGTAAGTATCTGTTTTGCTACGGCATATTTTTAGGTTTAACATCTCGATAGGGATGGTCTACATAGGCTTATTACAATCCCGTTTGATTTGTTTCCTTGTCAAAGTCTTGTTCTTGGTCTGTTAACCTGCCAATCTTGTCCCTAAATTCAGATAACAGGTGCACAGGTACAAAAGACAGGATTTTAGCAAGTCTGGTTACATGTGAAGAATGAATCATCGTCCTTACCTACTAGCTCAAGTGGGATTGAAGATGAGGCGGAGGTTTGTAAAGGAACAATAATGAAAGCTACAAAAACGACTCTTAACACTGCAGGATACAGGACGGATGATTTTGTGGTATTCATAGAAGGTTTTTGGAAAATGATACCTTGGATGATGACCCTCCCAGTTGCTCCTCAATTTCCTTTTTTAACATCTTATTTCTGTTCACCTATGACCCTTGTTTTCCTCACTCATTCCTTTGCCGCCATTAGATTGCCATTGTTTGTCTTCCTCCAATCCATATTTTTCCCAATGATTTTAAGACACTTTCCGTTTTTCTTCTTTACTTATACTCCCAATAGAGCATTTCTAGCTCCCTTTATGTTGCCCTGAGTGAGTCGACATGGTTTCCATATAGCAAGCTTTCACTCCAATGGTTGTCAATATATTTCAGGGTGGAGGCAACGATAATGCTAATAGCCTACGCAGTATACTGCGTGGTCCTCCGCTTCAATACGGGTTTGGAAAAGTGGGCCCAGACGCTTCCGGTTCCGTTTAAGACCTTTGCGCCCAACGAACAATCCGGATTGGTCAGCTACAAAAACCTAGAGGGTGACGTAAAGGTCACTAACTATGGTATCGAGTGCAATTCGGTGGAGCAACAGCAACAATCTCATCAGGAAGAGTCTTCATATTGGAGCCCTGGACATGACTGGAGTCCCGAAAAACACGGCAGTCAAAGTAAGTAGAAGTAGTCATATAACTGAATACATGTTATACCCACTGATGCCACTACTAACATTTCACTTTATATAGCTTTTCATCAAGAACCCTTGAGCGGCCCAGCTTTGAATCAAGCAACGACAGATGTACCGCCACCCCGACAAGTACCTCCGGTAACCGGGCCGATCCAGCAGGAGTATTACAAACCGAAAGAGTACGATCCGAGTACGAAAGTTAACCCGTTGTTGAAGCCTGCAGGTGTGATAGTCATTACATTTTCCCCTATATGATTTGACACTAATGACATTCTAAAATTACAGTGGAAGCTGGGCGATGGGCGGAAATCAAATGGTTCATTTTGTATCCGATCCACTTCTTCTGCATCTATACCGTGCCCGACTGTAGAAGCGATAAATACAGGAACTGGTACGCGTTTACCTTTATGGTGTCTATGTTGTGGATATCCTTCTATTCTTACTTCATGGTTTGGATGATTACGATAATAGGTGAGTATTGTTTGATATCTATCCCTCCCTGTCTCTGTATAACAGATGCTGGACAGAAGGGATTGAAACAACAACAGGAATTTGCTGGTTACTGAAGCCAAAGGGAGGGTATCGTCTCATTAGTCTGCTGCCAACTATGATGGGGACAGTTCAAGATCGGGTTAGGAAATAGTATGAGAGGAATGGGGGGAGGATGAGTGAGGAACAGGACGATTAGGTGAAAGGGTTATTGAAGAAATTCAAAGAGGGAAAGCATTCAGTGTTAGTGACGCTTGACCTTTAATCTGACTTGGCCGATCCGAGTAGATATTACCATACCAGGAAGAATGAGGGAGACTTTCTTAGGAACAAAGACGTATGTAGGGCGATAGAGAGGAATTGCCCGCGGAGGTCAGCTCTAGGATTAGGTATAAGAGATTGGATTAGAAACGTAAAGGGGTTATATCTCGGGTAGGATTTTGCAGACGATCAAGTGCTAGTGGTGTCAGGGACGTGACAAACGTGTAAGGAGAGTAGGTCTAAATGCAATTTAGCAAAAACTAATGGGATGCGGTCGATATAAAACTTAACAATGTGGAAGAGATACGAACAAAGACAGGGGAAATGGTCACAAAGTTGGGGGTATTGTATAGAAACAAGGGGTCATCTCGCTGGACATAGTTGCTGCGGTCAAAAGAGTTTAGAAACGGAATGAAAGAGGAAAAGAGGCTAAAGAGATGAGAGAAGGGCAGAGTGTACATATGGGATAAGGGTGATACAAACGGGAATAGGGTATTAAATAGAAAAAAAAAGGAAGGGAATGGAACATTAGGGACAATTCTGTTTGGGTTATATCAAATTAGGCAGTTGGAAGAGAGTAGCGAGTACCTGCTCCTCACTGACTTCCAGATGACAATGCTGATTTTGCAGAAGAACAAGACTTAGCATGGGATTAACAATAGGATACATTTAGGGAATTTAAAGAGGAAATAGAGGATGACTCACGGACAGGGAAGCTTGGGGAGAAAAAATGGGGCAGTGAGAAACAAAGACTTTACATTAGGTTATATTAGACATTTCAGGTTAAAAGAGAATGATGGTTTGCATTTATTGGTGGATTGAAAAGCAATGTCAACTAGTAGCCAAAAGGATATTCCATTAGGGACACCGATGCTTTATGGTAGTCTTCCCGCTTACGTAATGCTCATTTTTTTTCCTTTAGGATACACCTTCGGAATTCCAGATACCGTGATGGGTCTTACGTTTGTGGCGGCGGGAGTATCAGTTCCCGATGCATTGTCCAGTATAGCTGTCATTAAGGAAGGGTAAGTGAAGTCGTTAATTAAGAACTATTACAATCTTTATTAACAAAGAAAACAGCACTTTTTCCAATATTTGTTTTGACTATTTATATTCAAGTTTAACTGCTGTACAATAGGCACTTTCAGCTCCTGTCAGTAAAGGAAGTAAAAGGTTTGTACAACCGCTTTCCCCCGAAGGGGGAGTCTTGCGCTCACGATGCGGCAAGTCAATAAGGTTTTATGACGAATTAAATAGTCCATAATCACTGAATTATTAATATTAATGGACAATCTTAGGGTTACTTACTCAAAGTGCGAGTTCACACTCATATGTCATACCCTTTCCGATTATTCCGTGTATTTATAATTCACATTTTCAATCCTTTATTATTTTATAAGGTTTGTATCTTAAATGACTGGACTAATATGAGAATAGTGACTCAGGCTATTATACAATATAGATTTTAAATTATATTACTCTTTAATTATTTACTTTAGAGGTAATATAGTTACTGTTCAACTGGAGCAATAGATCTTTATGCTTGAATCAGTTTATTAGACTAACTTAAACCGGCAGAACTTGACTGCATTTTAGATTAGGTATGGAGAGATATATATACTTTTCCACTCGCTTCACTGCAGGGCTACTGATCGTCGTATCGACTTCTCGTGTGGGTGCGGCTTTCAATGGAATAAATAAAGAATTTAAATATAACAGGCTGGTACAAGCGCATTGGTCGGTACAAGCAAATTAATTTGGTAAAAATGTGGGGGTAGCAATTAACTGTATAATCAACTATAATGCAATAAGTGGACTGTATTAAATAGGGTGGTGGAGGTTTACATATAAGTTGTGAATTGAAACCAAGTAGGCATATAAACGACGTACTTTAATAATGCATGTGTAAATTGCATTTTAATTCAATATGGTGAATATATACAATTTATATACAATTACGAAGCTACTTCCATGCATTCAAATCATTTATACATAAAACTAAATATGCAAAACAGGTTACGAGCACTTTCGCTGTTGTTCGAGTGAAAACTGCACTGCACTAGAGAGCGGTGACTCGACCGATCTAGCACGCTTGAGTGTTTCCAAGGCACTAATTAAATTAATGCCTTCTTCTAGCAGGCGCCTGGTAAAGCACGAAAATCTCAACCCCGATAGTCAATGTTGTTTACATTTTTGAAATTCAGGGATTGGTATGAGACTTTTTGAGCAAATCAGGAAAGTGACACCGTGGCTCAAGAAGTATGGCTCCCGCTGAGAATGCCAAGATTATTAGTTCGATCCCGGCCCCATGCAAGACTTTTTTCTTATTTATTTTTGGATTAATTAGTATTTTGGTTAGCCTTGGGTTAGCACCTGGTTAGTTTTATTTTCTTGAACGCCGCAGCGAGCGAAGCAAGCGGAGGGCCATGCAAAGCCATAATAATACCCCGGCTGACGGATCGCAACTTGTTATTTAGTCTCTCGCAAATCTTGGCAACATCGCATTAAACGTCAAACTATTGACGGGCGGGGTTGGAGTTTACGTGCTAGACCAAATAAAAGTGGGGGATGGCGCAAATCCGAATTCATTTATTGAGATTGAAAGGGTAGAAACTGTTTTCTTTCTTTATTTGACACCTTATTGTTCCACAATACTGGCGGAGATTAAGAACGATTTCCTTTACGAGTTCCGAGGGAACAGTTTCTATATTATATTCATTATACCAACAGAGTACTAAGGGATCTTAATGAAGGACGGAAATATGCTGCTTTAAATGCACAAATTGAGTTTTACCCGAGGTGAAATAAATCTATTTTGAATTTAATTACGGGTCATTCATACTACAGATATACAGGGTGTTATCACCAAATTATCCGGTGAAAAACAACAGCTGTTGGGGTGTTTCCCCAACACGCATTATTATATTTAAAACAGGATGTTAAAAACCGTATCAACCAATTCATGTATGGTAGAGATGTATTTAACTCTGCCCGTAATAGTAACTACATATGTGTGAAAAGACTGACAGACGTTACTTTACGTTTATTTTAATGATTACCGAACCCTTTTAGGTATGGCGATATGGCCGTGTCCAATGCGATAGGTTCGAACGTCTTTGACATACTGGTATGCTTGGGACTACCTTGGTTCCTCAAAACTGCAGTTTTCCAACCGGGCACACACGTAAAGGTCATAAGTAAAGGTAATTACTATTATTATCGTTTAATGCACAATTTGCGGTTACTCATTCATAGTTCGACTTATCGTACCCTTTTTACTTGTGTCATTTCCTTCTGTTTAGTCATGCTGTAACGTCTAACCCTGTATCATCTCATAAGGCTTTTATCTTAAACGACTGGACTAAAGTGAGAGTAGCAAATACAGCTCTTTTGCAATAGAAGAACCTTAATTATATTTCTCTGCCTCAAATATACGATTTTTCAAACACATTCACTGATTTACTTAAATAAGTTACCGTTTAAATTACTTCAATCGACAGAACTTACGTGCAATTTGAATTAAGTATAGAGAGAGACAATGACTTTTGACTTATAACTGATGATCTGATCTTTGTGTCGACGTGAACTTGAGAGACGCATATCTAAATCAGGTTGAGACAATGCATTGTTGCCAAATTATACTTTTAACGTTATTTTTAGGTTTGCCATACTCAACTTTGTCCCTACTCTCCACCGTGGCGTTCCTAGTGATAGCGGTGCATTACAACGGATGGAAGTTGGACAGAAAATTCGGAATAGTCTTAATGATTTGGTATTTGTTATTCATCACGTTCGCAAGTCTCTACGAATTAAACGTATTCGGTAACATGAATCCACCCGAATGCCCTACTGATTATTAATTACAAAGATTGTTATCATATAGCGTGTCTCGATTTGGGGATGCATGAATGTATGTTGAATGTAGGCTGAGCAATTGACGCTAAGTCAATTAGGGCGACGTAAGGAGTAGTCTGCAGCTGCCTGAAGAAAACATTACTTTCGCGATCGGCAATCCATATTAAGTTTCTGAATCCCGCACAAGTTACGTCATTTCTCGCAGTGATAGCATATCGCATCGGCCAACAGCAGGGCAGTTGATCGTTTGTAGCTCGGGCGAACTGACACTAGCATTGCCAACCGTGCGATATGCTAGGGATGTAGGGCTTGGATACTTTTAAGTATCGGGTACTTTTCGTGGATACCGATCCAAGTACTTGCTAAGACTTATTGTATTTAATTCATTTCAGTTTTATTGATTCGGATTAGATTTGTTAAATAAATTGAACCATTTTGAAGCCCTAGAATTTTTTTCAATTGGATCGTTTCCCTATTGGTGCCCAATAAATTCGTCCTCCATTAATTGAGACACGCTGTATATATTTCTGCATCAAATTTCAATCGTTAAGATTTTTGAGTAAGAATTTTTTTCATTATCGATTTTCAAAAGGTAAATGATAAATCGATATTCAAGCCATCATAGTAGATAAACAATGCTGGTACTGCCGGGAAAATGTCATGTTTTCCTCAGGTCCTTGTGACTGATGTTCAGGACGTGAATTCTCAAGTCACTGGAACATATTTGAAGAATACAAGCTGTTTTAAGGACTCCAGAACTCACGCCCAGTTCGGACCCTCATTGCTTATCACTGACAATATTAGTATATGTAGTAAATAGGTGTCAAAATGTCAAAATTAGTATACTTAGTACCCGTCCTATTAGAACTTATTGTCAATTTATGTTCAATTATCTTATTGGAAAATTATTTCAATATTTAGATACACGGTAGATGTTTAAAGTAAAAAATTACAATACTTTAAGGAGTGACACATGAATAGAGCGCAAATCGCCGCACCTTATAAAGTATTGCGATTTTGTGTAATAACGCCGTTCAATTATTGCTACGACAACGTACTATGTACAGTGTCAATAGAAGATATTTTAAAAACAATTATGTTATGCTTTATAACGGTATATAACCATGAAAGACTAATACCCCCCTGTGTAACATCGAAATTTAGGAATTTATTGATATTCTTGAATAACAAAAAATCTGATTGTTTTGCCACTTCAAGTTTGGTAAAGCAACCAAACTATCATCAATTCTACTAAATTGACCTAAATAAATTTGGCAACATCGATGTTAACTGCTGGCTGCATCCCCTCTTGTCTCATGTCGAAATAATCTTTGTTATTCATGAATTACATAGATAGTAGCCATTATATTGTAAAAATATTAGAAAAGACTTACTACATATTTAAATTATATGTATAATATTAGGTGTAGATTAGAAGACCTAACCGCAAAATGGTGGTTCACGTGCGAGTTTTACGGTTTGGTCTAATAACGATCTCCACAGACCAACTAGTTTGTGAGAAAATGTATAGCTAAAAAAATATACGAAAATTACTGTTATTAGGCATTTTTAGCGCGAATATTTAATTTTCTTATTAGCCTCATATCATTACAAACATATGAAATCAATTATCATTCAAATCGCCTGTAAGTATAATGTAAATATTGTTTTAATTATTACGTTCAAAAAGGATTGTTGATTTAAAAAATCTAAATCTAGCCATAAAGCTTTCAATTTTTCGAATAGGGTTCCCATCAGCCCATCAGTGAGTTGACTATGATTTTGCTGACCTTTGTAGTGGGAAACGTTGGAGCAAAAATGTAGCTTATATTGAATCTTTTATAATAAATGTGCGCCCCTCGTAAAAGTTATTCTTTGCGTTGCCACTGTACTATATTGCGGTTGCTCCTCTAGACGGTTCAGACTTTTATTGATTAGTTTCCATGTACTTATAGTCGAAGCCGAGAATAACAACCGCAGAGAAGCGACAACATAAATCCCGCCCAAAAATTTGAAGTGGGAGGTAAACCGGCCAACTGTCATCTCCACGTGCTTGTCAGTTTAGTTTAGTCCGAGATTTGTTTAGTACAGTCGTCGACGACAATATTTTTGCGTGAACGCCAGTTTCCTTTGGTTTGTTTGTGAATTAATTATTATTGAAGTGACTTATTTAGCGAGAGTAAAGTCAGAAAAAATGAAACGCTTATCAAAGTGAAACGCTTTTCAAAGTGAAACGCCCCTTTAATTAAGCATGTTCCAGTACAGCTAGAAGACTGATATTTTCAGGACATATAGCCGGGGTAAAATGAGGATCCTGGACGAAAACTGGACCCCCCCCCTTCCGCCAGAAGAGGGGCGAGAAGAAAAAACTAAAATGATTAATTTCGGAAGAACGAGAAGGGTTACGGGGTCGAAATTTTGGGAACTACCTTTGAACATATGGGGGGGACCGGGGCGCAGATGTACACATCCTACTATACGATAGCACCAGGGTGCTCAAATCTGTTTTTGAAACCACTACAAAAGCTCATTGATTTAGGCGCCTACATACATAGCAAAATATTATTAAATAATTTTAGTCCTACTAATGGCCTGCAAAATGGCTTATAGCCTTAGCCTGGGTCCACATGCATACGTGATCACGGATCGGTTGTACCCACGTGACTATCCACCTCCAATTGAGTATCAGGAGAGCGACTGGACTCTCCGTCTAGATGGTTAATTTTAATTTTTTCGGTATACGTATCCGTTGATGGTTGCGGCTGAGTGACAGAGAGAGATAATTTAATAATTTTTGTAGTTACTTAGCTTAATGTTTACTTGATAAAATGATAAATAAACAATATAAAAGTTGAAAAATCCCAGTATAAATGTGGATATTGCGGTTGGTTTGCTCATTCTGTTTGTGTATTTAGATTAAATTCTTACACATAACACTCGTAAGTAAATGAAGAGAGGTTTCCGAGTTCATTTTTAAGGTATCTTCTTTAAAAAATTTGCATAACTAGCAGCAGCAATTAGCAAAAATGCTATTATAACTGTAAATAAAAATAAATAAATAAGAGCTCGATGCGCATGGCAAAACATACGGATGCGTATCACGGAAGTTCCATGTGGATGGACAAAATTCATCGTGTTCGTTTCACGTATACGGATATCCGTGATTACGTATACATGTGGACTCAGGCTCAGGGTTTTGGAAACGTCTAGCCGCTACCGGTGACTGGCTATCATAGGTATTATTATGGCTTTGTTCGATACGGGGGCTCAATCAACAAGAACTAACCAAAGGCTAACCCAAAATTAAGAAAAAGGGATAAATTAATAAAAAATAATGAACAAAACACCTGTCGCGACCGACGGGAATCGAACCCGCAGCGCAGGAATGACAGGCAAGCACTCTGCCTACTACACCACCGAGTAGAAATTTTGCTAGAACGTAGAGACATGGAGTCATGTCATGAATTAGGTGTCTAAATCAATGACATTTTGTAGCGCTACAAAACCTAACCGGTTTCAGCACCCTGGTGACGTCGTATAGTAGGATGTGTAATTATGCGACCGGGGCTCTAATCCCCCTGATTTTGGGAAAAAAAGATTTTTTGCCGATATCTCTGCAACGGAGCCTCGAACCGAAAATCTGACAAGCGAAGACCCCGTGTCACCCGTCTATTAAAAAAAAAAGGAAAAAAATTGAAAAAAACGTAAAAAATTGTTCGGAAAGTTAATACAAGTATTATAAAACGATATAAGAAAAAAATAATATTTAAAAAAAGTTAGAGAAACGCAGTTTTCTCCAAAAAAAGCGAAGGAGTTCAGCTACGAGGTCGGAGATAGCAAAAACGGGAAGAAAAAAATTCTTTCTGGATTTTTTTTTTTGAAAATGGGAAAAGAATTGAAAAAACCGTAAAAAATTTTAAAAAACGGGGCGTACGGAGTCAAATTTTGGATCCTCATTTTATCCAGGCTATATTATGTTCTGAAATTTCAGCCCTCTAGCTATAATGAAACATGTTTAATTAAAGGGCGTTTCACTTTGATTTCCGTTTTACTTTGATAAGCGTTACCCTTTTTTTTGACTACCGTCGCTAAAGAAGTTTTATTTCAAAGAAAAAATCGTGAGTAGCACAGTACACGTGATAGAAGCAGAGTGAGAGAGGAAGCTTTAGTGAGTCTCAACCTGTTTGAGCCGGTTCCGATACGTTATAATCAATTTTAATAGATTTGATTAGTCGTCTAATCAACTTTTGGTTAGTTTCACTTAGTCTTACCTTATTTTACTTATTTGAGCGGGTTCCGATACGTTATAATAAATTTTAATAGATTGGGTTAGTTTTGGTTAGTCGTCGAATCAACTTTCGGTTAGTTTTACTTAGTCTCGAGTTATTTGGAACGGTTCCGATATGTTATAATCAATTTAAATAGGTTTGGTTAGTTTGGGTCAGTCGTCCAATCAACTTTTGGTTAATTTCACTTATTCTCAACCTATTTTAGTCATTTGAAGCGGTTTCAATATGTTATAATCAATTTTAGTCGATGCAACTTTTGGTTAGTTTCACTTATTCTCAACTTATTTTGTTCATTTGAAGCGGTTCCGATACGTTATAATCAATTTTAATAAATTTGGTTAGTTTGGGTTAATCGTCCAATCAACTTTCGGTTAGTTTCACTTAGTCTCAACTTATTTTAGTCATTTGAAGTTCCGATACGTAAGAATCAATTTTAATAGATTTGGTTAATTTCCGTTAGTCGTCGTATCAACTTTCGGTTAGTTTCGCTTAGTCCCAACTTATTTTAGTCATTTGAGCCGGTGCCGATACGTTATAATCAATTTTGATAGATTTGCTTAGTTTGGGTTAGTCGTCCAATCAAATTTCGGTTAGTTTCACTTAGTCTTAACTTATTTTAGTCATTTGAACCGGTGCCGATACGTTATAAACAATATTGATAGTTTTGGTTAGTTTGGGTTAATCGCCGATTCAACTTTCGGTTAGTTTCACTTATTCTCAACTTATTTTAGTCATTTGAAGCGGTTCCGATACGATATAATCAATTTTAATAGATTTGGTTAGTTTGGGTTAGCCGTCGATTTAACTTTCGATTTGTTTGACTTAGTCTCAACTTATTTTAATCAGTAAACTTTCAGTTAAACTGTTATATTCTAAAAGATAATTACTACTTATAATACATTTCTAATAAAGTAAATAATAAACATGTAATTAATTACATGTTTTATCGGTATATAGCATTTCTTTCCCCTTCATTACATTTCTCTCAGTGTATTAAACCGGTCATCTGTCACATATGACAAATTAACCTTGGCTCTCCCACTTCAAAGGTGCCGACGGCATTTGTCGCTTCTCTGTGGTTGTTATTCTCGGGTCGAAGGTTGTTCTATTTATACACACATGTTATTGTCATGTTTATATAGTTGCCTATATTAACTTCTATTTTTGTTGCTTGGAAGGTCTCCTGTTCGACATCATATAAGCGTTTGAGATATAAAATAAATCCTAGTCGATCTTCGGTCATTATTATTAATTTTGTCGAGGATATAACAGGAATTAATGATTAATGCTATTTGTACTTAAAAAAAGCATATTCGAGAATAACTGGTTGCCTATACTCCGACATCATGCAGAGGAGATATTCAAAAAGCTACACAAATTGTGGGGCTCCTAAATTCATATTTTACCTAAAGGTGAGATATTGAACGCAATTTCAAATTGGGAACCCTGTTGGAACCATTGAAAGACTTGTTCTTCCTGTTTTAATCTGTCTTGCGTGATATTTCTTCCCCTTTTTACCTTTATTATACTTCATTTTTTAATAATTCATATCTGTTCAGTCTTAGTGTAAATATATTTATTGTATCTCGTTGAAGTAAGAATGTTTGAAAGTCCAGCCATTGCTAAAACATACTTTTATTGGATATGTTAACGAACCCAGATCACAAATATCTATCGCTATATAGGCACAGTTTGGTATAAATTGTGATATAGGGTCATAAGTAACTGAATTATGTGCTCTGGTCTTGTGAGGTCTCACAATCCGTTGAAGAATTTGATCTGCATAAGCTACAAATATTATTAAAATGCTCCAATATGTTGGCCGAACAAATCGAAATATCCAATGACAATATGGCATCTTTAATTAAATGTAACATGTGACAATAATAAAGCCTTAAACAAGTATTAATAGGCCAAAATACTTTTGTGCTTTTAGTTTAACAACAGTTTAAGTTCTATCGATGACATAATGTGTTCGCTTCCATTTATTTAGTTAGCCGAGGTTCTTCGTACAAAATGACACAATGGACAATTTTTTAAATAATAATTTCCGGAGTCGTTGAGTGAAAATGCACACAATTGCAATCTTTACAACCGTTCAATAAGGCTGTTGTAAATCAGTTATCAGTAGATAATACATTACTTGTTCTGCACAAAAACATTAACTTCCATCTAGCTGATATGTAATGTAACGAATTTGCTTTTTGATAAATTAGTGAAATATTCTGCCTGCAAAACCACCTATTTCTACTACACGTTTGAATGAGCGCTTTGATGCACGTTATTAAAGGAAAAAATGACAATAATATTTCGTTAGAGTAAAGACTTTAAGTGAATTTGGAGAAGCGATTTCCAGCTAGGCTTCGGCTTGCAATATATGAATTAATCCAGCCAAAAGTTCAATTTCATTTTATCGAATAGGGAACCTTGATGGCACAGCACATATAAAAATTATATAAATTTCAATGCTTATCGAGTTTAGCATATAAAGAGGTCTTAGCATTTAGAATAACTAATAGAACTTTGATGTTTATTGTAATGTGTACTACCGCTTGCAGTGTAACTTTTATCTAATTTTAATAGAAATTTATTTTAAAGCCGTACATTGTTAATATTATGTATTTATTAGATATAACATGCTATATATAAAATTCTAAAGCTCATTTCATCACGCCACATACATTTTATCATCCCGTTTCAGGCCTGTATATTATCGAGTTTAAAAACATGATGGAAATTATATATAGCTTAAACAATAAGATAAATATGTATGTATATCAAAACTTTTAACTATACCTACTTACGTTTTTAATACACACACATCAATTTGATAAGCTTTATTAGAACCTGCAGTATTGTAGACAGTATTATAACGTTAAGCCCTTTTAGCGAATGCTTATGCCCATTATTGGACACAAACTGTTTTATTCCTTTTCTGAATTGTTAGAGTAAGTATATATATTTTTTATTTATTTTATAGCCAAGATTAGTTTGTGTCCATAAGATGTTAAATGTTATTATGTGTAATACAAAGATGTATTAATTGTTGATTCTTGTTTAAGTGTGAACAATATTGTAACTGTAGCACGATGTAAACAAATTTGCACTAAAATATACCATGTAACAAAGGTACATCAAATGTGTTATTTCAAGACTAATTGTAAAATATGATAATATATTTACATTTGGTTTTCTATGATTACACTAAAAACCAAGCTAAAAAAAATTTTATTTAAATATTTATTCACTTAAAAATACACCCACAGAAACCAAAAACTCATTAATGAAGAGATTTTGCACTTCCATAGCATTCCTCTTATTAAACATAGACTGATTAAAAATAAAGAACTTAAAATTAAGACAATATCGAGCTGTTTCTTAGAGTTTCTATATTCGATCTAAGGCCTCCAACATGACTATACTATTCCCCCGAATAACCTAAAAATAAGGTAATATTATTCCACATGTTTATAATCGAAGAAATCGACACCCATCATTTTGAGGAGTTATAGTGTATTGAGGTAAAATAAAATATATATTAAACTACTATTGTAATAAATTCTCGCCCACGAACGTGGAACAATGGCTGTTCGGGCTGAAAATAAAATAAACTTTCGTGGTTTCGTCTACAGCACATATTTGATTTTACAGATTATATTGCACTGTTCAGTTGTACATAGTAATAACACTGTTTAACAATATAATTGAAGCACATATTTGCTCGTCTCATTTTGATAATTTCAGGAATGTTAAACTTACCACCATGCCAATGTTATTTTTGGTTCCGTCTTTACATTCTTCTATACTTTCGTCTACCACCAAATTCATAAAGGGATCGAATCCTCGCAAAATTCCTGTGACTTGCCTGCCTCCATTTAATTTCAGGCACAATTTCTTGTCCATGAATCTGTGTAAAACAATATATTAAACAAGAAAATAATAATTAATTGATCACTTACTTTTTTAATTCTGGGGGATGAGCCTTAGACATGTTTTTTTAACTTATTTCGTTTCACAAAAAGGAAAACCTTCAAAAGGACGCTTTTTTCGAGAAGAGGTTATGCTTTTTGGTTAGTTTGTCAATGTTAATTACCGCTTCTCTTTTCGTTTTATGGCCTTAGCTGCCAAGATATCTAAGCAATTAAATTTAATAACGGAAAAAGACAGCTCGGAGGAAGACAACGGGTGTTTCCGTTAGATTGCGTACCTTCCTATTCACTTATGTTTTTACGGAGCAATGAATAAGGAATCACTTGCAAGTGCTCTGGTGGTTTAGTGGTTGGATGCTGGGCCTAAGATTCAACGACCAAAGTTCGATTCCCAGACGCTGCTAATTCTAACCTCAGGATCCGAGTATGGAATACGCTGTTGCTAAACTTATTATATTTGAGATGTCTTATTTCACTTTTCTCTAAACCCTCCGCTCGCTTCGCTCGCTACAGGGGCTCGGCAAAAGGTTATTAACCAAGTGCTAACCGAAACTAACACAAGACATATCCAAAATCAACAAAAAAAAATCTGTTTAGAAACATAACCTTAAAAATAAACAAAAAAAGCCATGTGTTTGCGATTTGCGCGGGACTATCAGTGATGGGAATGTATTTTGAAAGCTGTCTGTAACATTCTCGTTTACCTACCGCAATTTTGAGCCTTCACGCATCCCTACGTGCTAATTCATATTTTTTTCAAAGATCTTTTGTTTTTCTTGATTTTGCGCATTGATGTAGGTTAGTTTTGCTTGGTTGCGCCCACGCGTGAAGTGAACTATTAAAACAATACCGGGCTGCTACTAAATGCGCAGGTCCGAAGGTCGAAAATTTAGTGTAGGTAGACGCGGGTGTCTGTAACCGTTAGCTTCAATTTGATAGGTTGTATTTAAAAAATGTGAAAATACACCACAAACTGGTATCATCCGGTCTGCTCATGTAACCATTTTTCTAAGAAATATTTGCCAAATCTTATATAGGTTGTTTTCACGTGCCGACTTATGTTCGAACCATTTTTTCGTCCAAACTCAAATTATTTACTAGAAATCGTAACCGGTTTTTAACGAAAGGATGATACCCAATATAGGTATAACCCAGAAAAAATTACAAGATGACCAATAGAAATACTATTTCGTGAACGCGTGTCAGAAAAGTAAATTAATGCAATTATGGCTTTAATTGATGGACCTTCAGTAGCTAAAGCCAATGTGGGTATGATGGCTGAGAAATAATGAAGAATATGGTCCTGCTTTTTTATTTTAATCAACCTGAAATGAAAACAACAAAATATGAATGATAGGCGTTTCCCGTACCACATCAGAGGGCTTCAGAGTTGCGCGCGCATTAATTACATTGTTGACAAACACTATATCTTTAGGGTCTATATCTCAGATTTGGTAAGAATAAGGATACTGCGCATGACATTAAGTCAATGTACTGAAATTGAAGCCTTTTCACAGCGGCGGCCATTATTTATGTGGCAAACAAAGAGAGATAAAAATTAAGATTCATAATGGTAAATTGTTGGATATATGGTTGCAAGAGTCGAAGTGAGAAGAAGGAGCATGGAATTTCATTTCACAGGTAATTACTGTCTGCTGACCTTGTAGTTTATTTGCATATTTCTTGTTTTAATAATAATGCATAATGTACACATTGTATTACCTCTGAATATATCATGGTAGGGATGTTTATTTAATTATCGAGAGTAATTTGATACCCGATCTTGGATATTTTCAGTCATCAAATAATCAATAAAGCCATAAATCTTCTTCAAGGAGAGTCATTCAACAGAGGCGTAGGTCATATATTTTTCATACTCTACCTATAAAATGGTTATATTATTTTATGACTGAAAATTATTTTAACTTATTAATTATTATTTATTACTTATAATTTCATTTAATTAATTGAAGTTACTCAGTAATTTATGTGGCAGCTGGTAATAGGCTTTTTGTGATGTTATCTGTCCTCTTCTTTCCTTGTCTAAGGTCTATCTCTTCTTTATTCTTCGGTTCTAACGAACTGCGTCAAATGGTCCGTGGCTCAGTGGTTAGATGTTGACTCTGTGATATATATTTTTAATATTATGTGTAAACAGTTTTTTTCTTTATTTTGGACATGCCATGCTTCTGATGGCTGGGTCCCCGTAGCGAGCGAAGCGAGCGGAGGGCCATGCGTAAAGTGTAATATTAGACATTTTTGTCAACAATGTGGTGCGCGCGCAAGTCTGAAGCCCTCTGTTGTGGGCTTCCAAATAATTTGCACCATCGTCAGATTTTATTGTTCTTAGACTATTTAAACCAGGTTAATATAATTTGCTAGCAAGAAGACAGTTATAAGCTGACAAAAGAATTAAATATATTACCATGAGATCCTGTAAAAATATTACCATTCTGCGGAAATGAATATTTCCACTTGATCTTGAAGAATCTAGAAGATATTATCGCTAGATTCTGCAATATTTCAATTTTCAACTAAGATTCTGTATTGTAACCTTAAGAAAGTTGACTTACGTCTGGAGACTATCCCATAACTCTCAGCAGCATGCCTAAATTCACTTTTCGCATGCCCTTCGCTCGCTCCGCTCGCTACGAAGGCTCAAGAAAAGGAAACTAACCAGTTGCTAACCCAAATTAACCCAAGACATACTCAAAATCAAGAAAAAAAATTATTTAGAAATCTAACTTTCAAAAAAATAAAAAGAAACCGATGGGGTTTGAACTCGCGTTGCCGAAGTAAAGGCTAACCATGCAAACCTCTAGACCATCAGAGGCATACAAACGATTTGTTACATCACGAAGTACATGAAAACAGCTGACTGCTGAGAGCTATGGGATAGTCGCCAGACATAAATAGAAAGTTGTTCTTGTTTGTTGACCCCCCTTACGAAATGGCACTGCTACCAAGCAATTTGTCAGCACGCCCCTCTTTGGTGCTTAGTTAGAGGCAGGGCGACCGCCATGTATAATTTACACGTTGTTCTTGTATGAGAAGACTATTTGATGGGAACCTTCAGTAAGATGGGCACGTGCTCCTGGAAATTCCCGATTTTTTCGAAAATACATGCTAATGAACTGCATGACTGAATTTTTATGCAAGAAGGTTTTGTACACTGTAGGTATAACCATTTTCTGTCAGAGACTCCACCTCCCCGCAGGATATATCTCCGACCGCCTTCAGGCCACGCTACCGCGTACGGAATTAGAACCTGCAATCCTAATAGGAATCACCCTCCACTACATGCGCGTCCACCTACTGCAATTTTGATCGTGTTGTTTTATATATGTTTTTGTTCTTTTTTTGTTGATTTGGGTCATTGACTTCAGTTAGATTGGGTTAGTTCTGTTTGGTTGCGCTCCGGAGTGATCGGAGGAACACGCGGAAGTGAAATATTAGAACGACAACATAGGGCTGCTGTCAAATGCGCAGATCCGATGGACGATAGACGAGTCTCTATTACGCGACCCACCCCTTAAATCTTCCAGCCTGCCAAATTTGTGCGATTTTGGACTAACCCAAGATTCATGAAGTGAAAACCCTACAGTATTCCTTTTTGCTTTCATTTGCTGAAAAAAAAATAATTTAATTTTTATAGAACTATTATGCTATATGTAATGTTGTAAGGCCTTGCTTAATGTTTACGCAAATATTTCGAAGGACTTTGAAATTAAAGCCACCAAAAGCGCCATTGCCGAACAAAAGGTGAAGTTTGAGATAACAAAGGCTGCGATTGCGTAGCCTAGGTGATGCAGCTGCATATATAGTTAAGGTAGGGTGGGTCGACGCCAGCGCCGATCTTCTCTCTTGTCATTCTTGTCAAATTTTGCCGTACCCAACGTGTACGTCAATATTTCCTGTTGTGTTTTATATTCGTTGTTTGTAAAAGTTTGTGACTTAAAATTTAATTTTCTCATTGGGTTAGTAAAGGTATAAAGTGCTACTAAAGGAAGTATCTGTTATATTTGTATTTTTCAATCTATTTGAATATCACTGGTATTCCTAGAATACCGCTGAAAACCTTTGGACTAATTGGAGATAAATTTCTATATTTATTACACTTCATGCTAGATTTCTTATAGCACGTTTTGTTACAGCTTCATGGCTGAGATCAGTGAGCCAACTAAAACTAAACCCTCCGGCTCCACCTCTGATGAAGATGGAGACTGGACGTGTGAGGAATGTGGTAACCTCAACTTTGCAAGACGAACCACTTGCAATCGGTGTCAAGAAGGAAAGGCTCCCAGTGCCGCCAAGAAGCGCAAATTAGGTACTGAGATAGGCAAAGCAGCTGCAGAAAAGAGCCGGGGTCTCTTTAGCGCTGACGATTGGCAATGCAACAAATGTGGCAATGTGAATTGGGCTCGTCGTCAGTCGTGTAATGTTTGCAATGCTCCTAAATTCGGAGACGTAGAAGAAAGAACTGGATTTGGAGGTGGATATAATGACAGAGGAGTTGTTGAATACAAAGAACGTGTTGACTCTGATGACGAATTTGATGAGTTTGGTAGACGAAAAAAGAAGAGAACGAGCTATGCCACAAGTAACAGCAGCAAGGATGATGAGCCAGAAAAAGAAGCAGAAGTTGAGGCTGAGGAAGAAGAAGAGGATGAGGAGGAGGAAGATGATGATGATGGTGACTTATCAAAATACGACTTATCAGACTGGGGCGACATTAAAGCTGATACGGATAAAGATAAGACGTCAAGGTCGAGATCTAACTCTCCTCATCTACAAACTAAAAAATAAAAAGTTTTCCTGTTGGCTTTAAAATTGTTAAATTCCCAGTCTCTCAATGAAATTTTAATTATTGACTGTGAGGTAGGTACCTAAACTGGTGGAAGCCTAATTAAATTGTATTGTGTAATTTTTAATTATTTAATGTTTTTATAAGTCATATTTGAAGAATGTTTGTGTGTTTTATTCAGAAATTTGAAAGTTGGAAACATAACATTTGCTGTTTCCTGTAGAAATATTTTATTAATTTAATATTAGGGGCAAATTTGAAGCATTTTCATATGACTTATAATAATGATTTGAACTTTTTACATTGTGGATGGTTTTATTGTAATTGTATTCGTTTGTTGAGAAATTTACTGTATATCGTCTGTATTTACATTCGTAATTTTATTGTTGGTCATGTCATTTTATCGCTCCAGAGATTTCTAATATCTAATCAAATGTGTCAATTTAGTAAGTCCAATATTGAATCTGTGTACCTACATGTGTGCAAGTCATTTCTCTACATATGTAACACCGTGATCACGATTCTTTAGATTGGAGAGAGATTTGTTTATGATCCAATAGGGAGGGCTGCAAAGTAAAATTGCATCATTTGATATATTTTAAACTTTTTGAGGAAATTATGTTTTGAAATGTAATTTATTGATTTTCAAGCCTTGTTCGTCATTTTATTTAGTACAATTATTTGTGTATCAATTTTCTTTTAGTCATAGCCAATTATTGAAAGGGCCTTCATTCTTTCTTTCATTTTGAGATTTGAGTAGAGATTATTATTAACAATATAAAATGTACTTGAGCTACAGTTTTGTAGGAGTTTTATTTGAATCTTTAGAAACTTTGTTAAAAATTAATGAATCAATGTAACTTAATAGTAAATCTTATGTCATAATGGCTCGCAGAAACAAGTTTTATATGAAATTACTAATATCCATACCGGATCTGTTATCAATAAGAAATTCTCATGGTTCAGCAAAATTCCTGCAATTTAACACCATTTTTTCCCTATAATCTCATGTAATCTGCATGTTAAATTATATGTAAGACCTTTGCGGTATTAATTTGACATATTTTATTTGAACATGCCTAATTGTATTCTAAAGATTGCATTAAATGTCACTAGCTTCCATTTAATATTAAATCCAAACTATGTTTTAGTTCATTGAAATAGTAACATTGTGCTGTGAATTATTTTTATATTTAAATTTGGATTTGGTATTTTATGGACCCATTTTATTTAGTAGGATATCTAAAATGATTTATTTTCAATAATTATCCTTTATGTAGAAAGAGTGTGGTACCTTAAGGGCCCATTAGAACCTTTGAAATCTGGAATTTTCAAGTGTGGCAGTGAAATTTTGAAATTTTTTGGTTGAGTACGTTAAAATCTGTTCAGCAAAAGGCAGGTAGGTTGCCTTGATTTGAAGCCTTCTCAGTCTGACTTGCAGTCATCCTGATGAGTTTGCCGTGGTAAAAATTTAGGAAATCTTCAAGACGACAAAGGCACCCTAGTCCTAGAGGAACCCTTGTAGGACAATTCAATTCATGTCTCATTGTGACCAAATCAGAAAAGTACAAAGTTACGAATAAAAATGTTGAATTGCGTAGCAGGTATTCTATTCCTCTGGTTGTCGTGGTGCCAATCTTGAAGCAAAAATGGTAGCGATCTATATTTTGGGCTGGCCCCATTGAAAACTATATCAAAACAAATTTCAGATTTTCAAATAAGTTCTAACGAAAGCCTCTTGTGAGACCCACCTCATTTATTTAGTCTTTAGTATCAAGCTCTTATCAAATTGATTTATGATAGTTATGTGAAACCCAGCAGCGATGAATTTAGATTTATATATTACAAATTGCTTTCAATTTTATTGAGTTTATTGCATGTGTTTTGGGAATTTTTCTAAATTATAAATGCCTAGTAAAATTATGTCTAAAACTAAGTGTACTTTTAGTTTAATCAGTACTAGAAAATTTTAGTGTTGCGAATTTATCGAAACTTTATATGAATTAAGATATGATTACAAAATGTAGTGTTGGTTAGTGTAGCTTAATTTTAATTGACCTGTATCGATTTGCTAATCAAGCGCAACCCTTGAATCAATCAATTTATTATAATTTTTATTGTGTAGTTTATATAGTCATTAATTAATCAATAATTATTGCAGTCTGCACGGAATTCATTAATATGTATGCTTTACATGAATAAAAGTAATTTTAAATTATATTGAACTTTCCTGGGCATTTTTATTTATTTATAGCAAGTAGCTATACTGCAAAAGTATATAATGTTAAATAATGGATGTAACTTTTATTAAACCATCTTATCTTATTTCATTATATAAAGGCAATGATTTAACTAAACCATGAGCAAATCAGAACACTAGTGTTAAGCGTACATATGTGATTATGATTCGTTATATGGATTATTTGTTTTTTCTTCATTTTTCCTTCCAGTTAATAATTTTAACGGCCTCTAAAGCATGTTGCCAAAGTGGGGTCGTTAAAGAGGATATCTTATGGCAACACTGTTTACAATAGTGGCTATAGCAGCTAATAGGCGAAGCCATCAAGCCAACTCTTCAGTTGTAAATTTATCTAAATATGACGAAACTATTTAATTCTTAAACCACTCTCATTTGCAGTATTTGTAGTTGCCTTTTGCAAGAAGATTTTAAAATAAGGGTGCTCTATTTTAACTGATTTTATTTAGAAATCCTATGTTTTATTATGTAATCTTCGATTTTTAGAGGAACGATATCCATGATTCATGTCTATATGAAAATGCGGGTAATTCTTAAGCCATTGGAACAGCTCCCAAGATGCATTCCGTTACACAGAGCCTTTTTTACTATTTTATTAGAATTTCTAATATTTCACTTCACGCATGGCGCTTCGCTCGCTACGGGGACGAAAAAAAAATTTTTTTACAAACATAACCTTTAAAATATATATAAAAAACCACGCCTTACGACTGTCGGGAATTGAACCCGGGGCGCCTTATCACAAACGCAATCTAACCACTGAAGCAATCCACTAATTAGACATTCTAAAATAGTAAGCAAGCGCTCTAAGTCTCGACCAATAGTAACTAGTAAACGGAATGAGAATTGAGTTGAGTTGCTAACACCCCCTTGTAAGAGGGTGGATTGGCACTGCTACGAGGCAACTGCCAGCATACGCCTCTCCCGGCGCTTAGACAGAGGCAGAGTTTCCCTTCTGCTTGTGTTACACGTTGTTCCAGTTTGAGGGACCCTGTATTCGGTGGAAACCTCCGGTATGACGGGCCTGTGCTCCTGGTGATTCCCGATTTTTAGACAAAAAACCATTACACTGAACGGCACATCAAAGATGGCGGTGAAAATTCTTCATATGGCACAGACAAAAATGATCCCACGGGACATCCGATCCCCCCGGCCTGAGTACCGGCGTGAATGGGGATTTTTTTTCTGGCTAGGACATCCGATTCTTCCTTGCGGAGAAACAACGGTTCCTGAACGATTGCCACGTGTTCCCTGAACGGCTTGTACCATATACGTAAAAATAAATATGCTGCTAAACCTTCATTTGGTTAATGGGTGGAAAATGAAGTCAACACTAAAAGATGGGAATATCAATTTTGCAT
>MU185901.1:56899-74118 GCA_016904865.1 Pissodes strobi
GCCGATTTAAAATCGTTTTCGACGTATTTATTTATTGAGCAGTATTTTAAAAAAAGGAGAAAGAAATCAAATGGCTCCTTGAGTAAACAAAGAGCCCCCCTAAAGGAAAATATTTATTGTACTTGTCGGCTTGAACCCGGAAAAATTAAAATAAACTTGTAGGGAATTTACGATTAATTTGTAAATACTTCGACGATAATGTACGATTAATTGTACGACGTGTGAAAAGTCTTTGGAAATGTTAAAATTTTGTGGTACACAGGACCGGATTGAGCTCGAAGTTGATTAAACTGAATATATTAAGTTTGGACCTTTCGACAACAAGAACTCAGTTTTAAGCATCTCGTGATGATGCTAACGCGTCGAGTGCAAAATTTGGTTTGGTGTAGTCAAGTGTAGAAGAAAAAGAAGAAGAAGTATTTTTAAACGTTTTAAATGCAAACGAATCCGACCCTGTCGGTGTATTATGATGAGGCGTCTTTAAATAAATTGAAATTCTGTTTTTGCGCTTGCTA
This sequence comes from Pissodes strobi, assembly GCA_016904865.1. Taxonomy (NCBI): domain Eukaryota; kingdom Metazoa; phylum Arthropoda; class Insecta; order Coleoptera; family Curculionidae; genus Pissodes; species Pissodes strobi. The sequence continues at coordinate 57,415 of MU185901.1, forward strand.
ATGTGAGGTTCCATGTAGTGTTACTTCGGAAGATGACTGTTACTTCTGGAAGGATATTTTGGGAACGAGCAAAGATATAAATAGTCACGTTATTAAAGACTAAGAAGATATATTCCAATTAATTTGAATGGGCTTGCCTAACAGAATAAAATAATATACGAAATATGACAATTTCATTTGAGATATTGCAATAGTTCCTGTTCGCTGTTCTAGGGAAGACACTTGATATTAGTTGCGCTGCTTCGGCTTGGGTAGTGATCAGAAATACGAACGGGTCGTGCTTTTGGAGCATCTAAACTAAGCATAATCCTACTTTAATTCCAATTTACTTATATTTGGAGATTCGAAACGGATGTCAACCTGGACCATATTGAAATAGGTGTTTGCTAATAACGAAGGAAAAAAAGATAGGAAGCAATGATCAATTGGCACCATAATATGGCGGCTTGACAAAGGCGTTAATAGAGAAAAAAAGGATTATTTTCTTAAAGCAAAATCATATTACTAATGAAACGTATTTGTCCGAAAAAGTTGAAAACGTGTGGAATTCTAAATTAAATCAAAAATCCCGACAATAAATATTTAACAAATGGATTTTTAACAAGCGTGGCGCTTTGGTAATGGCTTTTTATAAAACAAGAATCGATTTATTTTTGGAAGCCGGCGTCGAGAAATCTCGATCAAATAATCATGCGTCACGTCGTCGCGGCGCTATTTTTATTTCCAAGAGTCGGACGTACGGAAATAGGTCGGGTCTATACTTAAAGAAATTTTTGCGAAGGATTAACAAACTGTCCATCTGCTTGCCGTTAAATTCGTCAAAATTGGTCGCCCGTCAAAAATACGAACGTAAATTTGGCCGCAAATATCTTGCTTCAAAATTATAACTAATTTAATTACACAACTCCCTAAAACGTCTTCAATGTATCCAAATACTCTGAAAAGGTCATTACGTCCTTCCGGATAATAGCAATGTTGCCAAATTTTTCAATGCCGGTGACACTGCTCAAATTTTTACGCCAATCCACTGTGGAAGCTTTCGCAACTTCTTCAGGAACTATCTCTGTGACTGATCCCGTTGCTCTTTTAAAAATACCACCAAGCCAAAGGTGTTCAAGGTTAAGCCGAAATAGTAACCTAATTTTTCTAATAGTTATGTTCGGTTGATTGAAATATTGCAGCCTAATTTTAGAAAGTGACACTGTAATTTAGATTTATTGTGTCCCGAGTGCCGTTGAGATATATATATGCAGGACCAGGGATTTCCAGACACGATATTTCGATCTGTGAATACCCCAACATAAAAATGATTGTTCCCATCTATCGGGAAACCTGTAAGCTCCCCAAGGCTCAGCCTTAGGGAGGGCGAATTTTTGGTGCGAAATGAAGGACTAAGTATTGGGGCAACAGTTTTTATACGCTCATTAGGGACACAACGTTTTTTCTATTTTTAGAACTAAACTACCTACTCAACTTTAGACAAACTTGATAAGAGGGAACGCGTATTTGCCGATACTAAATTGGCACCATAACATGGCGAACGAGCACGCCCGTAAATATCATAAAGAAAAAAACAAGAATACTCAATATGTAAAAATCTAATAAAATTAGTGTAATTGACTTTCTTGCAACGGAAATATAATGTATTTTAATAGGAATTCGACAAGAAAGTATCAAATCCTCCAGGTTCTCGTTTGTTACACGCAACTCTTTTTATCACGTGAAAATTACGCATTCATTTATTCACTTTTAGACGCACTGCATGGTATAACACTTCCATTGGGTGACACCAAAGTTTTCAGTGTCGGTGAGGCTGGCTTCAACCAAAAAGCGTTGCCAAATATGAGATTGCCAAGAGAAATAAAAATCTCGCCATTCAGATATTTGACAACGCCGAATTGAAGGGCTGAATCGAAGACATGTGCCGCAAATCGCACTAGCGTTTTCAGACATGAACTGAGAAATGATGCTGTCTCCTACCTTTCGGCATTGGCCTAACTTCCACGCACTACTCTAACAAACCCACTCTCAAGGGAACCACCAACCAACTCCGCTTCACCAACCTCACCACTACGAGGATCCCTAATACAGGAGCCCAATAGTGGTGCGGTAACCAGCGGGAAAAGAAGATTTCTTTTCTATCTTTATTGATCAATCAATTACAATCTTAACTTAATTTTAAATAGTGTAATTAACAATTTAACCTAAAATTACGAGACTTAATTATTATTATCCTAATTTTACCTGTAACATTAATTTGTCGGCAGGATTGAAATGAATCGTGCCTAGCCTTAATCTAACAGCTACTCTGTTACACTTTGGTCAGTTATCTGTCCATATCCTCCACCTCCAGAGCACTCTCTGCCCATTCAATAACCGCCCTCACATGAATGGCTGCCTTTTTGTGCAACCTTAACTTTAATTCCCCCCAGGCCTTTACATTTACTCTCGCATTCTCCCTTGCCCGTATCCTTTCACCCAACATATATTCCTCTCGTATGTGCTCAGCATCTTCCACATTCACACATTCTATTAGTGGCTTTTAGCTTGAATCTCAAAACGTACACTTGCATATTGCCATGGCCCGTCACTAGCTGCATATCTTTAAAAGACAAATTTAATTTGTCCCTTCACTCCCTTCCAACCTCCTTACATACTGCGAAAAGGGATCTACCCTTTTGAATTGTCTCCCAGCTCCTCTGCCACTCTTCAAAAATTTTCCCATTTATCTCTTTCCTTAACGCAGCCCCATTAAACAACCTTATTCCCTTTTCCTTTTGCCACAGTATTTGACTTACTTGCCACAACCTCGCTTGAGTGTGTGCCTCCTTGATCCCTCCTGTTGTTCTGTTAGCCCAGCTATCCCTAACGATCTTCCCTTCACTCCTCATTTCTACCACCTTGCAATGAATGCTATTCACTGTCGCATGCCTGGTTTTTACCCCTTGCAACATGGCCACTGCCATCTTGGAGTCGGTGAGGAGAAGGAACCGTCCGTCGCCTTCCATGGCCCTAATAACATTCAGCCCGTACACCACTGCACCCAGCTCCCCTTGAACAGCGCCTTGCATCTGTTCGAGTCTACAGTGACCTTTAATCCAGCCTCCCTCTCTCTAGAGCGCGTAGCCCAAACCCATAACTCCTTCTCCTCCTCCCATGTCCACATACATATGGGACATGTGATCACTAATATCAGCACTTTTTGTTGTTTCCAGCATATCCCATACATACGGCCTTTCACTCTCAGCTACCCCATTCAACCTCTTTTTCTCAATTATTCTTCCTCGTATCCCATGTGTGACTCCAGCAACTATGTCCAACGGTGGTGCCCCACAATCATTAACAAAAACATCCTCTGTGCTGCGTCCAGTTGTCTTTTGACCCTGGAATCCCTGGCCCATGCACCCCAAATCTCGCATCCGTACGTTAATGCCGGTACCACTACCAGCCTTATTTTTATCTATTTTCCCTTTATTTCATTAGCTTTCTTCCTAACATTCTTCAGATGTTCTATGAAATTCAGCTTTGTATCCAATCTTATGCCTAAAAAGTCCACCCAGTACTCACAGCTTACTCGAGTTCCCTCCATTAGTACATTAAGGCTCCTTATACTTCCTCGTGCCTCAACAAACATGCACTTTGTTTTTGACATGTTGTAGACCGATCTACTCGATCTTTCCCATTCCTTACATATTTGCCAAGTTCTTTCCCACTTCTTCTCGATGTCCTTAACTGAGTTCCCTGATATCATCAGTAGTTGGTCATCCGCAAAGGCTTGTCCATATGCGCACTCAACAGCCGTTCTCATCATCTGCAACCACTCTTCCATGCACATTGTCCAGAGGGTTGACCCAAGGTTAGATCTCTGGGGGCAACCCTTGTCAATCATTCTGCTCACATCGCCACTACACACCTTCCTCTCAATCAAAAAGTCCCACAAAATCTCTATCATTCTCCCTGGCATGACCATCCTTTCCATCTTACGATCTACTTGGACTGGCCAAGCCAGGTTAAAGACATTCTTGAGATCCATAAGGGAATGCTTTCCCTCCCCTTTCACTCTTTGCATCTCATTTATAACTCTTTCAATCGCCTGGAGAGTGTCCCTTCCGCATCTAACTCCGTTTTCCATGTCTTGGAAAAGCAGCCTTGCCTCCAACAAGCATTATAATGATCCATCAACAATTCTTTTTTTGTCTCCCATATATACTTCAGTGCCTCGTTAGGTACTCTGTCCTCTCCACAAGCTTTGTTTTTCTTCATTTCGTTTATTGCTTGCTATACTTCTTCTGCTTTAAGGTCCATGTTTTGTACTTTGTAGCTGAATTGATAATAATTCTCCCTTTCAACTCTTTCTTCCGCTCTTCCAGAAGAAAAAGGTCCAGATCCTTCTTTGAATTTATTTCGTTTCCTCCCTTATCCAACATGGCCTTTTCTCCCCGTTGAAAGCCCTTCCTCCTTAGTAATTTCCAAATCTTTTCCCAATTTTCATTCTCTGTTAAAATTTTGTATATCTTATATATCTTCCGGTTCCTGGTGGTCTGCTGCATTTCATCTTGGTAATCTTTTCTTGCTTTGTTAACCTCTCTCCTCAAGATTTACAGTTCCGCATCCCACCATCTGACTGACGAACTCCTTTTTTCCCCTTCGTCTGATGCCCGATCTATAACATCTGGTGCAATAACCCTGAAAAGTCTTTGCCTCCCGTTGGATATCTTCATTTCCCCACCTTTGTATTTAGAAATGTTTTCCATAAATCTGTCCCAGTCAGTATTTAAAAAGTCATATTCCTTCCGTCTTACCTGTGTCTTTTCCATTAATATTTCCAGCGAGAACCTGATATATCTATGATCGCTTAATGTTTTGTCATCAATCACCGTCCATTCTTTCAGAACTATATCCCTGAACGAGGTCACGTTCACCCAACTCTCTCCTCTGGATCCACTGAAGGTAGCTATTAAATCCCGTCGATTATTTAGCAGGAGCTCTAATTGAATTCCCCATAGCATCAGTTCCTCTCCCCGTGCATCCGCTGTGATTCCCCCCCCCCCCACGTCTTCAGATAGCGGTCTGTTTTCAACTAGTCCGATGACCTTCAGCGACCTTGGCTGAATGTCGGCAATAATTAAGTTATTTCGCAAGGCCCTCCGCTCGCTTCGCTTGCTCCGGATGCAACCAACCATATCTAGCCCTAATTAACGCAAACTAACCCAAGGCATACCCAAAATCAAGAAAAAAAAACATGTTTTACAAACATAACCTTAAAAATAATTATTCTGCCGATTCGGCCAACGTCGGATCGCGTCGTGGAACCGAACGGAAAAGTTCAAAACAGATCTCTGTCGGAAGACGCTACTGCAAATTGTTTTAGCTTTAGCTGAATGCCTTTATATAATAAGATGAAGGGTGGGATCTCTCAGCGAGTATGCTACCTGAAATAATTATATTTATTGTATAGATGCTAAATCATATTTGTTTTGTTTCAGATTCGATGGCTGTTTGTCGCGTTCATAACTAATCCTCCTAACAAACGATGCATAGCGGCCAGGGCGGCCGCGGGCCTCCCAGGGGCACCTGGTCGCCGCTCCTGTTCCGTCCCCCGTCATCGTACGCGCCGTCCCCACCCCCGCGACTAACCAGTCCGAGCGTAAACATGTTCGCTGGACGGATGCCGGTGTGTCCGAGGCCCAGGTGGCCTGTACCGCCCCCCGGGATGTCACCACCACCGCACGGACCGAAACCCTTTCGACTTCCTATGCATCCGGTAAGTAGTAATCGATTTCTACTACTAAATTTACGTTTAGTTTGAGTTAATGATACCTTGGTTTATAGCAGCAAAGGACATCGATACATATTTGACAAAGACCAACCATTTTTATTGGTTGTATATATTTATTAGTAATATAATAGGACAACAATGTTTTCGTCAGGTACTTGGAGAGTCTCGAAAGTGAAATCCTGAAAAAAATATCTTATATTAGCTCGCGATCACAAAATGGCCGAAGGATTTCTATTCCTAGTGCACTTATGAATGAGGCTATATTACCATTAATTAGAAAATCCCACGTACATACATAGGAGTGTTAATACAAAAGTCAATTGTTGATACCTAACCAAATATCGCAAAGCTTTGGTAGTCCAGGGATTAATGGTAATGTTTGGGACCTGGACCTCATCCGAAGGACCCAGAATCGATTGCCAACTAGATAATTTAACTCTTTTTTGTAGTTTTGATTAAAGACAGCTTAGGGTCAAAAACTCAACGAAAGGCGCTACTTTTTTACACTCCCAGCTTATTTGAGGGAGTAATTCTACCTAATTACCTGCCCCTTTGACTTTCGTTACAATCCTTATATTAAGCTTAAATTTATCTAAATACCTGTTCCAACATGCGCTTCCAATATTTTCCTAACTGCAAGTGGGATATCGTACAGAAGGCTACAATTCGCTAACAAGTTAGTATGGGGTCCTAAAATCAAGATGTAGTTACTAAATTTAAAAAAAAAGAAACAATAAAAGTTGTACAGTATTTACAAACCTTTGGCGTATACTGGCATAGTATTGGACCTCGCTTCATTTTCCTTCACGGGCTTTTCAGAATCATCAGCACAAGAACCTAGTTAATTAAAAATCAACATTTTCAGAAAACACCAATCATCCAATTTAGTAAATAAGTACCTGTTACAATGACCAAGGTGTTGTCAGTGTCGGTGTTCTCAATCACGTACTTTATACTTAGGACTATGGCACTGTGCTTGTCAGTGACAGCACGCAAATGTCCTCCGAAAATGACCATAAGAAAAGTGCTTTCAGGAGGGTCTTGTAAAGCATCCAAAGTTGACTTAACCATGCTGAAAAGTCCGGCGTCTTGTTTCTCTTTGCCAAGTTTGGAGATGTCCACGAGATCTTCTTGGTCGGCTTTGATTTGCTTCTTTAAAGCTGTTTATATCAGTTTGAATATTGCAAAAATATTAATATATAAAACCCGTAACCTAAGAATATTAGATTATTAATTTGTTAACAGGGTTGGTTCAAATTAGTTGAAATAAAACACCACTTTAACAAAACTAAGAATTAGCTTAAATTTCATTAAACATCTTTCATAATTATCGCATCATGCAGTTTGTCTCTTCCCTATAGCCACTGTTACGACGATTTTTCCCTAACGTCAGCATCAGCTGCAGCCCAATTTGTCGGAAGCTGGGACATATACAGAACATAATAATGAGAATAAGTATCTATTTTGCTGTCAGCCTTGTGATACGTGTAATTGATCATGTTCTCTTCTAGTTATTAAGGGACCGACAGCAAAATAAATCATTATCTACAGACAAGCTCCGAAGCAGACACCTCAGCTGACGTTAAGGCAACATTTTCGTAACATCGACTATATGGAACAGACAAACTGCATGACGCTAGAAATAATTTCTTACTGTCTTGAAACAGGTTTCCCAAAAACGAATATCGTACATGTTTCACAATATCGAGCACATCCCAGGGATGTTTCTTGTTGGGGTTTTCAGTCGGCACATTATCGACTATATCAACTACGATATCGCTTTTTTTCGTAGACGTTTCCTCGATATTTTCCTGGACGTTTCTTTTGACCCTTATTTGAAACACCTCCGTATGTTTAGTACCGGTAATAACGTTCTTCGAATGAGACTTCATCATTTTATTTCTTGGCGGGCGTGGATCGATTGCATATTGTTCCTCCTTGATACTCTTAAATGCATTTGATCTTTTAAGTCTGCTTGCTTGTGTGGGAGCAATTTCTTCATGAAAAGGATTTTCGGGTTCCTGGATATCATTGGTCCTCTCTTTACCCGACACTGAAGCTATAGCTGGAAATAATGGAGTACTAGGATTAATGGTTTCAATAGAAATATGAGCGTATGAGACTCAATATCGTTGTGAGGTATATGAAAAGAGGAAGAGGAAAACTGAAGGAATATGAACGCAAGCATTTGACACCATCAAGCTTGCTCACTTATTGAGATATTTTTATAATTTTTAAATCAATTTCAATCAAAAAAATTTTCAACTAGATGTTCGAATTGGAGACTCAGTTGCAAATACCATACAGTTGAAGGGTTGAATATTGATATTACATATTCCTCATATGCAACAATTTAATATCAATATTTAACTTAACAAGTAATAATAAATTATTTGCTGATTATTTAAATTTTGCAAGATACATGTGTCTAGTAATGATGATTTAAATTTATTATTTACTTTATTACGATCAAATAAACCGTCTTTAATTTTCAAGCAATTCTAGTTTAGGTTTATTTGCAAAAATTGTTCGGTGGGAGATAATAAATAACATTTCTTTACATACAGTATAAAACAATTACCTTGATGATTGGGATGGGAAGACATAACGTCGAAATCAGCATTTTGTAAGATAATTTGTAGATAATTTCACTTATTTTCAAACATCTAAGAGTCGAGTGAAAGAACATTATCTAGTTTCGAAACAAATTTGTTTCACCCGATATCAATCGAATGCTGAAAACTTGTCTATTAATTAATTCTATAAATCATAATAATCCAGAATTAAACACATCTTTTACCAAGTATTATGTTTTTTTCTGGAACTTTAGAATATTTAAATCTTTTATTAAATGACTTAACTAGTAGAGAAGAGGTGAAACAAATACATATAAACTAAAACAAAAGGAGTAAAATAGAAGCACAATAAGACACTCTATTATAATTCTTTAAAATAGTTATGACGTCTCATAAGACAGAAGAAAAAACAAAAATATGTAACAAGCCATATAAAAATAACAAATTTGATTGAATATTAATTAACAGTCATTTTAAGCTGTCACCTATTCTCTTATAGTTGATTAGCCTGTTGTACTGCCTCAGATCTTCATGAAATAATAAATGAATTTAAAAATATTAGCGACGACCATTAGTTATATCAAAATCATCATGTGCAGTTGCTCTTTTTGAATAAAGATGAACATGCAAACAAAAAAGCTTTGAAATATCTAGATAAGAAATTATGCGATATTTTTAAAATGAATGACAAACAGTTTTGGGAAAAATTCTAATATACAAGAAATATTTTAAACCTTAACTAATACAAAGAAGCTTCGTTAGTTTTTACATGTCTAGAATTTTTTGTTTGCCACTTGTTTGATTAGTTAGTTTCATATAATCAACTAGTTGAGTTGAGATAATTGTGAAAGACTAGGCGTTGCTGTTAAAAACTTTCTCTAAATAATCTTACGAGGAAATACAATACAGCGGCAGGACGCCCATAGCTAATCTACTAACATTTTCTTATTATACGATAACTATTTTCGACATAAGTAATGTTCTGTTTAAAAAAAAATAATGAATTGCTTGCCAATTTCATATTTACTAGATAAATATATTGTTTTAAAAAATAATAAGAACGCTTTAAAGAACTATAATGCTTATTTTTTTACAATAAACGTTCGTGAAGATCAAGGCCGTTGTTGTTAAAAACCACTTCTATAGAATCTAGAAGTGGCTTTTAATGAGCAAGTAGTTTAGATAGTTGTGAATCTCAAAATCGTGGTTGTTTAAACAACTTCTAAACTTCCTCATGAGAAAATACCTAATAATTTTCGACAGGACCCTGCTAACTATACCACTAGGATTTGCTTAATTGGTGAAATAGGTATTGGACGATAACTACAACATAAATATTGGAACTTTTAAACATATCATCTTCTCTTGTCAATTTCATGTGTCTGGAGAAATAAAATTCAACCTACCAGTTTTCATTTTCTTCATAGTATAACAAATATGAGTAATTTGTTTAACTATGCTTGTTTTATATAAGAAACTTGTTTAGATAGTTGTAAATCTCAAGGTCGTAGTTGTTTGAAACAACTTCTTAATTTCCTCATGGAAAGATAGATAATAATTTGCCACAGGACCCCGCTAGACTACTAGGACTTGCTTAATTGGCGAAACAAATATTGGAACTTTTAAACATATCATATTTTCCTGTCAATTTCATGTGTCTTGTGATATAAAGCTCAACCTACCAGTTTTCAGTTTTTAAAGTATATCAAAAGTGAGTAATTTGTTTAAATATGCTTGTTTTCTATAAGAAACTAGTTTGGATAGTTATGATTCTCAAGGCTGTGGGTGTTTAAAGCATCTTCTAAATTTCCTCATCCGAAAATTCATAATACCTTGCGACAGGACCCCGCTAGCTATACTAGGATTGGTTTAATTGACGAAACAAGTATTGGACGATAACTGTTTGCAGCATAAATATTAGAACTTTCAAACATATGATCTTTTTTTGTCAATTTCATGTGTCTGGTGAAATAAAACTGAACTATATAGTTTTGTTTAATTATTAGACTTGCTGATTGTGATTTTATCTAATGACCATTAGTTTTGCTATTTATATAATTTTCCAGAACATATTGTTGGATGATCTTTGCCACTACATCGAAGAAGTGTCATATTTCTTCTATGCATTTTGTAGATTTGACTCTATGGTCGGTATATCTGATATTACTTATCTGCTCCCTACAGAATTATGTCAACTACTTCCTTTTGAGCTCTTCTAGAAAAGTATTGTGTGCAGATGTTTAATATCAATGTGGATAGTTACAACTCTGCCATGTCCTTCGTATTGTTTTTATCTGATCTTCTTTTCTCCTTCCACTCTTACATTTGCCGGTTGACTACAATCCATGTTGATAATAATTTCGAGATTTTTACGCAAACCTTAACTATTTTTAGTCTATCAAAAGTGAGTAATATGTTTAAATATGCTTGTTTTCTAAAAGAAACTAGTTTGGATAGTTACGATTCTCAAGGTTGTTGTTGTTTAAAGCATCTTCTAAATTTCTTCATGTGAAAATTCATAATAATTTGCGACAGGACCCCGCTAGCTATACTACTAAGATTTTTTTAAATGGCGAAACAAGTATTGGACTATAACTGTTTGCAGCATAACTATTGGAACTTTGAAACATATAATCTTTTCTTGTCAATTTCATGTGCCAGGTGAAATAAAACTCAACCTACCAGTTTTCAGTTTTTAAAGTATATCAAAAGTGCGTAATATGTTTAAATATGCTTGTTTTCTATAAGAAACTAGTTTGGATAGTTATGATTCTCAAGGCCGTTGGTGTTTAAAGCTTCTTCTAAATTTCCTCATCCGAAAATTCATAACACCTTGCGACAGGACCCCGCTAGCTATACTAGGATTGGTTTAATTGACGAAACAAGTATTGGACGATAACTGTTTGCAGCATAAATATTAGAACTTTCAAACATATGATCTTTTTTTGTCAATTTCATGTGTCTGGTGAAATAAAACTGAACTATATGATTTTGTTTAATTATTAAACTTGCTGATTGTGATTTTATCTAATGACCATTAGTTTTGCTATTTATATAATTTTCCAGAACATATTGTTGGATGATCTTTGCCACTATATCGAAGAAGTATTATATTTCTTCTATGTATTTTGTAGATTTGACTCTATGGTCGGTATACCTGTTATTACTTATCTGCTCCCTACATAATTATGTCAACTACTTCCTTTTGAGCTCCTCCAGAAAAGTATTGTGTGCAGATGTTTAATATCAATGTGGATAGTTAGAACTCTGCCATGTCCTTCGTATTGTTTTTATCTGATCTTCCTTTCTCCTTCCACTCTTACATTTGCCGGTTGACTACAATCCATGTTGATAATAATTTCGAGATTTTTACGCAAACCTTAACTATTTATAGTCTATCAAAAGTGAGTAATTTGTTTAAAGATGTTTGTTTTCTATAAGAAACTAGTTTGGATAGTTATGATTCTCAAGGCCGTTGGTGTTTAAAGCAACTTCTAAAATTCCTCATGCGAAAATTTATAATAATTTGCTACAGGACCCGGTTAGCTATACTACTAGGATTTGTTTAATTGGCTAAATAAGTATTAGACGATAACTGTTTGCAGCATAAATATTGGATTTTTTACACATATCATCTTTTCTTGTCAATTTCATGTGTCAGGTGAAATAAAACTTAACCTACCAGTTTTCAGTTTTTATAGTATATCAAAAGTGAGTAATTTCTTTAAATATGCTTGTTTTCTATAAGAAACTAGTTTAGATAGTTATGATTCTCAAGGCCGTTGGTGTTTAAAGCATCTTCTAAAATTCCTCATGCGAGAATTCATAATAATTTGCAACAGAACCCCGCTAGCTATACTACTAGGATTTGTTTAATTGGCTGAACAAGTTGGTCGTTTGGTACCTTAAAGAATGGTGTGGTATCTTAATTAACCACTTTTAATGAACTGTATTATTATACGGCAGTGAGAGGAATTGAAACATGTATTCGGTTTAATTTACTTTAATAATGAAAGTGTAAATTGCATTTGAATATTATAGATATAAATAAACAGCGTTTTCTTTGTTAAATAGATATTATATATGTACAATTCTTAGAATAATTGCAGGCATTCGTCCATTCAAGCATAAAACTAATAGTACAAAAGGTTTCTTAAAATTAGAAATATCTACTAAAAAGTCTTGATTGTTTGATTTAAAAATGAGCTTTTTATCTTTCTTATTTTAATACTTTTCGTTCTCCAACTTAGCAACTTTCACACAGCGTACCTTTTTACTATGACTGCTTGACCTGTCGTCAACGGGGAGAGATTTTTACTCAGTTATTTTCCAAATTTAATTTTTGTGTTTACGGAAATCATAAATCCAGCTTTCACCTTGCTTGCAGAAATTCGACCAGGAGTGTTAAGCCGCCGTCTTATGTTCCATCCTCCACAGGGGACGCTATCGTTCTGACTTCGATGAATTGCTTTAAAAAGCCCAAAAGGAGGCCTTTGTTCAACCTTGGACAAAGATAACTGAGGTGCACGAAATATTCTCTAATAGTTGTGCATACAAGAGAAATTGGCCCAAAAAGGAATTTGACCTTTTGGCGCGAAGAGGCACTTGTTGGAACGCGGTGACAAGACCGATCCAGCAACGTGGAGTGTTAGCAGAGCACTGACTTGATTAATTTCTTTCCTTGAGCTAGTCGCTTAGAGGCAAAACCACATAATAAAAGTGGGCGGTGATACATACCGAATACATTTGCGATTAAAAGGGTAAAAACTGTTTTCTTTCTTTATTTGACAAACTATTATTCACAATGCTGACTGAGACACAAATCTATTGAATTTAAAACGGTTACAAAAATTGTCGTTTACGAGTGAAGAGTTGCTGAATTGTAATATATTATACTGACGGTACTGCTGTACAGGCTCGAATTAAGGGATCGTCTGTTCAGGTTTGGACTAAGGGGTTTTGAAGAACTGGCATATGCTAATTTAAATGCACAAATTGGGTTGTACCCGGGGTGAAATAAATCTATTTTGTGTTTAATTACGACTCTTTCATTCTACATACATACAGGGTGTTATCACCAAATGTTACGATGAAAAATGATAGTTTCTACACGTGTTAGGGTTTTAAACATATCATCTTTTCTTGTCAAGTTCATGTGTCTGGTGAAATTAAACTCAACCTACCAGTTTACAGTTTTTAGAGTATATCAGAAGTGAGTAGAGGAGAAGGCACGAATATGGGCCCCATTCTGTTTTTTAAAAATGTTAATAGTATCTTTGGACGAATTAACCTGTAATTTGGAAACTTAATTACTGGGAACATCTACTTAAAGCTATAAACACGGTTTTGAAAAAATTGTTATCATTAATTGTGTGATTTTCAAATAACAAAAAGTCTAAATTTTTAAGATTTGTGAAAAGTGCTTGAAATATGGGCCACCCTATAAAAGTAAGAAAAAGTCTTATTAAATCGTAAAAAACATGTATTTTGAAAAAACGTGACATAAAAATACTTATTGTGACCACATATAACACATCAAACAGCACACCCACGACTCGCCCTTGACATCTTCAGAGAAAAGTTCTTCACAATAAATGCACGTTGCATCTTCATTTTCGGGAGGAGTTCGAATTATTCAATGGCGTTATCTTCATCATCAGGAATAAACATTTCGCCATCATCACTCTCAGAGTCAGACGATTCTACAATCTTCTTTCGTTTTGGAAGTTATTGCTGAGACTTCGATTTACCCTTGGAGAAACTTTTGCCAAACACATTCTGTTTTCCTTTTCCACTAACATTTTTAATTTTTTCAATAAAAGCTTCTAACTTGTAATAGTGCCATTTTTGTGGTCCAAATATGGGCCTGGCTCATATTTCAGACAACTAAGTGGCCCATATTCCAAACATAACCACAAAAATGTGAATATATAAACAGGTTATTTAAATGCCTTTTTGGGCAAAACTCTGTAGTACATTTTGAAGAGTAACATTTCAAGTACACACTAACCAATTTTTAACTTTAAAGAATAAGAATTTTTCACGAAAAAACAAAATATTTACACACTTGAATGTATTTGTGTAACCGTCAGAATATCAACCTGTCGATTGCTTTCCTATGCCAGCTATGTTTAGACAGCCGAAGCTAGAGATTTGTTCGCGGATCAAATACTGTCCGCTTTGTGAAACATCGCATCCGTGCGCGTTGTTGCCAATAACATAGTGGCCCATAATATAAGCATATTCAAACCTTCTCCTCTAATTTGTTTAATTGTGCCTGTTTTCTATAAGGAACTAGTTTAATTATTTATGATTCTCAAGGCAGCTGTTGTTTAAAACATGTTCTAAATTTCCTCATGGGAAAATACATAGTAATTTGCGACAGGACCCCGCTAGCTATACTACTAGGATTTGTTTAATTGACGAAACAAGTATTGGACGATAGCTTTTTGCAACATAAATATTGGAACTTTTGAATATATCAACTTTTTTTGGCAATTTAATGTGTCTGAATAAATAAAAATCAACCTACCAGTGTTCTTTTCCTTTATATTATAGCTGATCGGGATACACAAATTCTTTTATTATTGCTTAAAACCATAAAGAAGGGTGTGGTATTTTAATTAACCACTTTTAATGAACAGTATAACATAGGGTGGTGAGAAAAATTGAAACATGTATTAAGTATTGATATAATTTAATAATGCAGGTGTAAATTGCATTTAAATATAATGGAGATAAACAGTGTTTTCTATGTTCAATAGAAAATATATATATACAATACTTAGACTAAAACTTTCAGTCACTCATCATTCGTTCAAGTATAAAACTAAAATTACAAAAGGTTTGTTAAAATTATAAATGTCTACTGAAGAGTCTTGATTGTTTGATTTAGAAATTATTTTTTTATCTTTCTTATTTTTATACTTCGTTCTCCAACTTAGCAACTTTCAGACAGCATACCTTTCCACTTTGACTGCTTTACCTGCCTTGCTTTACAGGAATTCGACAAGGAATATCAGTCTGCCTTCCGCCATTTTATGTTCCAATTTCCAACGGGAACGGGGATGCTATCGCTTCTAACTTCGAAGAATTGCTTTAAACAAGCTCAAAAGGAGATCTTTGTCCAACCTTGGACAAAGATAACTGAGGTGCACGAAATATTCTCTAATATTTGTGCATACAAGAGAAATTGGCCCAAAAAGGAATTTGACCTTTTGGCGCGAAGAGGCACTTGCTAGAGTTCGGTAGCACGACCGACCCAGCAACGTGGAGTGTTTGCAGTGCACTAAATTGAATAATGTCTTTCGTCGAGCGGCTACTGGCGCCACGATCAAATAAAGAGTGGGGATTTGGCGCTTTGCCGAATTCATTTGAAATTACAAGGGTAGAAGCTGTTTTCTTTCTTTATTTGACAGACTGATTCTGACGGAGACAAAAATACATTAACTTGAAAACGATTACAAACGTTTTCCTTTACTAGTGAAAGTTGGCTCTATTGTAATCTCTTATATTGACAGCACTGCTGTACAGGTTCGAACTAAGAGATCGTCCGTCTAGGGTTGGACTAAGGGGTTTTGAAAAGCGTGACATTTGCTGATTTAAATGTACAAATTGGGTTATACCCGGGGTGAAATAAATCTATTTTAAGTTTAATTATGGCTCATTCATTCTACATACATACAGGGTGTTATCACCAAACTATACGGTGAAAAACGATAGTTTCTACACGTGTTGGGGTGTTTCCCCAACAATAGCTAAAGTGAATAATTCGTTTAAATATACTCGTTTTCTATAAGAAACTAGTTCATATACTATTTGTAAATCTCATAACTGTTGTTGTTTAAAACATCTTCTAAATTTCCTCATAGGAAAATACATAGTAATTTGCGACAGGACCCCGCTAGCTATACTACTAGGATTTGTTTAATTGGCGAAACAAGTATTAAACGATAGCTTTTTGCAACATAAATATTGGAACTTTTGAATGTACCAACTTTTCTTGGCAATTTCATGTGTCTGGATAAATAAAAATCAACCTACCAGATTTTATTTCCTTTATATTATACTTAAAGTGAATAATTCGTTTAAATATACTCGTTTCCTATAAGAAACTAGCTCATATACTACTTGTAAGTATGATAACTGTTGTTGTTTAAAACACCTTCTAAATTTCCTCATGGGAAAATACATAGTAATTTGCGACAGGACCCCGCTAGCTATACTACTAGGATTTGTTTAATTGGCGAAACAAGTATTGAACCATAGCTTTTCGCAACATAAATATTGGAACTTTTGAATATATCAACTTTTCTTGGCAATTTCATCTGTCTGGATAAATAAAAATCA
>MU185901.1:74128-101592 GCA_016904865.1 Pissodes strobi
TATCAACTTTTCTTGGCAATTTCATCTGTCTGGATAAATAAAAATCAACCTACCAGTTTTCATTTCCTTTATATTATAGCAAAAGTGAATAATTCGTCTAAATATACTCGTTTTATATAAGAAACTAGTTTATATACTACTTGTAAATCTCATAACTGTTGTTGTTTCAAACATTTTCTAAATTTCCTCATGGGAAAATACATAGTAACTTGTGACAGGACCCCGCTAGCTATACTACTAGTAATTGTTTAATTTGCGAAACAAGTTTTGGATGATAATTGTTTGCATCATAAATATTAGAAGTTTTAAACATATTAACTTTCTCGTCATTTTCATGTGTCTGAAGAAATAAAATTCGACCTTAACAGTTTTAATTTTCTATATAGTATAGCAGAAGTGAGTAATTTGTTTAACTATGCTCGTTTTCTATGAGAAACTAGTTTAGATAGTTGTGAATCTCAAGGCCGTATTCGAACTTTTAAACATAACATATTTTTTTATCAATTTCATGTGTCTTCTTCTTCTTTCATGTGCCTTGTCCGGTCTCCCTGACGTTGGCGATCACCATGGCAAAAGATGTACGGTCCTTCGCCAAGCGAAAAAGTTCACCAGCCCTTCTTATGCTGGTCCAATCCCGAATATTTCTGAGCCACGAGTGTTGCTTTCTTCCAACTCAAAGGCGCCCCTCAATCTTGCCCTTTAGTATGAGCTGTAATAGACGATATTTATCACCTCTTAAAATATGTCCAAGATATGATGTCTTTCGGCATTTTACGGTTGTCAAGAGTTGCCTTTCGATGTTTGCTCTTCATAGTACATTCTCGTTTATAACATGTGTCCACGGAATACGAAGCATTCTTCTGTGATGCCACATTTCGAATGCCTCCAGTTGGTTCATCGTCCTGACCTTCAGAGTCCACGTCGCTACTCCGTACAGCAATACCGACCATACATAGCACTCAACCAGATTCAGGTTGTCATTGCAAAGAAATGATCTCATATTATTAAAAGTTGCCCAAACAATCTCTATTTGGCACTTTTTCTTGCAGTCCGGGTTTAGATCCTCTGTAATAATACTACCAAGGTATTTGAACTTAGAGACACGTTCAATTTGGCTTCCATTAAGTTCTAGGGTAGTGCCATTGTGGGGTTGCCAGCTGCATATCATAAATATGGTCTTTCCTATATTGATTTTTAGACCTTGTGTCTCTCCCACGTCACCGATTTTCTTTATAAGTAACTGTAGTCTCTCGATTGTGTTTGCTAAAATCACTGTATCATCAGCTTATCTGATTGTTGTTCTTGACTGTCCATTTATTTTGATGCCGAGGTGTGATATTTCTTCCAATGCTTCCTTAAATATTCGGATCAGAATATAGGTTCAAGAGTAAGGGTGACAATATGCAACCCTGTCTTACTCCACGTTGTATTTTAATATGGTCTGTTTTAATATTGCCTATTTTTACCTATGCCGTTTGATTCCAGTATAGATTTTTAATTATGTAGATATCTCTATCATCTATTCCAACCCCCTGTAGTATATCAATAAGTTTATCGTGCTGTATGCGGTCAAAGGCTCATTCCGAAAAGTGCTTCACGCGTTCCGAAAGCGTTTCTGAAGCCAAATTGAGAATCATCAATCATCAAGATCTTCCTCACATCTACGTCTGATGTGAGCGTGAATGATCCGTAGGAATGCTTTGAGCATGTGGGACATGAGGTTGATTAAGCGTCTAAGCGATAATCACCACATAGAAAAATAAAGGTTGATGATAACCAGTCAGATGGAATTTCATCTGTCTCATAGATACTATTAAGCAGTTTAACTACCAAGCCAATATTTTCCTCTGTAATGAGCTTTAGGGCCTCGGTCGGAATCTCGTCAGGGCCAGATGCTTTCCTATTTTTTGCTTGCTATAGAGAATGCATGTATCACCTAGGATTTAAGAATAGTTGGTTCCATGTCCTCATGCCCGAATACCGCATCAGCTCTATGATCTTTAAAGTTGGCCTCTATACCTATAACTGGTCCATGTGTTTTTTAGTTCTTGTTCCTCCAAAATTAGATGGTGTTCAAAAACCATTTTGAACACTTCCTCAAATCTAACGATTTAATTTTTGTACAATTTAACATTCCACGCCACTGTCCTCGCATTCCAAACAAATTAAAATCCTGGCGATACTACTAACGCCATCTCTTGTTTAAAACGTTTATTCACTGCTTCAATCAGGCTAGAAAGCTAAAAATTAAGCGTCCTCAATAGGCCTCCGACCAACCATAGCGCTTCCCGCTATACCCCAGCGACCGAGTCGACCAATCACAGCGCATCCTACAGGATAGCCACTTCACCCAACCTAAAATTCCCTAAAATTCAGATCTTTAATAATCGAATTTCATGAAAACTAGTCAGCCGATTTCATCCGGATTTGTATTAAAATTCATAATAATGTTAAGTTTTTAATATCTCTGTATTTACATTATTGCGCTTTCCAAGCCCGAAGCGATGCATCTTCTCCCACCAAAAGGGGTGTTAACAACTTCTTCAAGTTGATCTAGTTCCCACGTTCTAAAATCAAGTAGTCTCTTGAACCTCGACCATGTAAGTCGCAAAAAGCGCACCCCCGTTTCCAGTCGGCATGGCGTTGAGTCGCCATGCCGGGAAGTTTTCACGTTTTGAGACCTCATAATCTCTCTAGTTCTTTACTCATGTGATATCCAGGCATAATCATCGTCATATCAAGCCTACAAAAAGGTATTTATCGGAAAACTGACTGCCATTATTCTCACGAGTCTCACGCCGTGCAATGGCGTCCCAATTGGTCTCATCCATGGAAGTTCTACAATCGAGCCCTGTCTCGAACCACACTCAATCGAGCCTAGTCTCGGAATCTCAAGTAAGTAAACGCACATGTTTACAATCACATTCTCACAAAGTCTACAAAAAGGTATTTATCGGCCTCCGGACTGCCATTATGGAGACCCACTGATCTCTAGTTCTAAGCCTACAAAAAGGTATTTATCAGCATCCTGACTGCCATTATGGAGATCCACTGATCTCTCTAATTCTCAAAGGCTGTACCATGCGCAGTACAGTCCCCAATGGTCTTGCCCATGGCTTTTTCAACATTCTCTATCACGAGTATACCACTGGGTTGATATACTCTGGCCTTATTCTCATATAAGGATTAAACGGCATTAGTCTGCCAATATACTCAAGTTCTCACAAAGGCTATATCCCCTACGCGGATTTCAGCTTACCTATGCTACCTGCATAGCGTGTTTTTACAATCATTTTTGCGTGTATTAAAACCGCACTCACAAAGGCATCCAAGTCATGCCTATTATGCAATAACTGCATACCAGATTCAAACCATTGCATTCAAGTCATTCATATTTGCAAGAGATCAAACTACACTGTAAATAGAAGCTAGCCATAGACCTAGCAAGTGTTTTTTTTAAAGTGGCTTTCTCCCAGTGTTGGAAGGATAAACTGCTGAACATTCAACGTTTCTTGTCAAGAAAATACATAATAATTTGCGACGGGACCCCGCTAGCTATACTACTAGGATTTACGTGTTTAATTGGCATAAAGTTTTAAACAAATCAACTTTTCTTGACAATGTCATGTTTCTGGAAAAATTATATGATTTCAAATAACAAATTCGACCTACCAGTTTTCATCTTCATAACGGTGTGACAAAAGTGAGTGAGCTTCATGAGGGCATCTTTAAGAAATTCCTTGCAAAACGCAGAACCCGTTTTATTATCTTGTTGCTGATTTGCAATCGCTTGTTCGTCGGAACTGTGCTAAAATTTAACAAATTAAGTAATTAATTGGCATATTCATCTCTCTAGTTTTGTGATATAACCTTAATTCTGGTTTCTTCATGAAGATTTAAAAATCCCAGGGTGTCTTTTTGTAGGGCGACACATTTCGGGTCCACGTGCGTAAAAAATATAACCACGTTCAGCCTCTTCTTGATGTCATGTCGGACTGATACCGGGTTTTCTGAAAATATCAAATTAGCTGCTTAATTCATAGCACAAGAATAAGGCACGTACCGTCGCAAAAATAAAAAGGGAATATTATGCTAAATAAATAAGTAACTTTTATAAATAAAGTCATCAATGACGTTTTATGGTTGTGCACGTCACTCACATTCCTTTCAAAGGCTATAGTGACATATTATATCACATGATGTGATCTGCCTGCTACAGATATCGGTCACGAGGGACGACAACAGTGGGACAGCGCCGAACTGGTCTATGTCAACGCAATTTCAAAGTATCTTTTGAAGGCATATATTTTCCAGAAAACGTGAAATTAGCATGAAATAATCCAATATTTCAATTATTGCAAATAATTATCTTATTTTAATATCTGTTTTGCCAATTGTAAATTAGTTTGGGTTAAATTATACAACAGACTACCAACCGATGGTTGAACTTCCAACTGCTGCATTCTTCAATATTATCTATAGATTATTTGAAGCTCTTGAAGATGACTATTCAAGCTATAAGTATAAATGGGTATATAACACACAACCACATAAAAGCTAATTATTGACTATTCATATTCAATCAATAAAGTATCTTTACTACATGATTACTTTCTATATCTTATTTTATTTTTACAATTAGGTTACTTTAATTTAATATTTGTATTTGAATTTTTAAAGTGCCTTTGCTTCATGCTTGGCTACTTATGATACGCGTATATTATCGTGTTTTACTTGAAAAAAATAATTGAAAAATTGAGTAGTCAATTAAAAACTTATTTAAGAAGGCAATTATTAGAGGACGGAACATATATCCCCCACAATCAGATAAATAATCATTGTTTTATACCTGAAGGAATAATAACGGTGAAAAATGAATGAGCACTCGTCGAAATCTATAATGTGAACATAGAAGACTCTTATGTTCCATTGAAAGGTCCATTACAAGTGTACGAACTGGATGAGTTCGATTTGTATGACACTAAACTAGAAAAGGATGGTATAAATCTAGAGAAAAAGGAAATAGAACATTTACTAAGATTAGATCACTTGGATGAAGAAGAAAAGAATAAAATTCTTAAGCTTTGCGGACAATTCTCATCCATTTTCCAAAATCCAAATGAGCCTTTGCCTTCAACTACTCAGTCGACTCATAAAATAATAGCAACAAATGAAGATCCCTTGTACACAAAGTCTTATAGATAAGAACGAAGTAAAACAGCAAGTGCAAAAGATGTTGGAAGATGGAATAATAAGAAACAGTACTAGTCCATGGTCGAGCCCTATTTGGATAGTACTAAAGAAATGCGAGTGGTGTACCCAAATGGCGTCTCGTGATAGACTTCAGAAGACTAAACGCGAAAACTGTTCAGGACACATTTCCAATCCCAAATATAGACGATCTATTAGACTAACTCGGTAAATGCCAATATTTCACGACACTAGACTTATCTAGCGGGTTCCATTAGATCAGGATGCATAAAGAAAGTCTAGAAAATACTGCATTCTCCATTACGAATTTTTGAGGATGCCATTCGGACTGAAAAATGCCCCAGCAACTTTTCAGCTAATGATTAACGAAATACTTAAGAATTATATAAATAAAACCTGCCTGGTATACATGGATGACGTTATAGTATTTTCAATAACCCTAGAGAAGCATATATTAAACCTTAAAGAAATTTTTAAAAAATTTGAGGAATATAATTTAAAAATTCAACTTGATAAGTCTGAATTCTTAAAACGTGAAACTGAGCTCTTAGGGCATGTTGTGACTACAGAAGGAATAAGACCAAACTCAAAAAAAATTGACGCAATATTGAAAATGCCATTACCCAAGACACACAAAGAAATCAAGAGCTTTTTAGGTATGGTTGGATTTTACAGAAAATTCATAAATAATTTGGCCAAAATTAGTAAACTCTGTGTCTAAAAAAGGGCAAAAAAATTTACCATACAGAACAATTTACACAAGCCTTTGAAACATGTAAAAATATTTTGTGTAACGAACCCTTATTGGTACATCTAGACTTTTCCAAAATATTTACTTTAACAACTAATGGTAGTCAATATGCGATAGGAGGAGTACTCAGCCAATACGGCAAACCTGTTTGTTACGCAAATAGAACGCTAAACCCATAAGAAATAAGTTATTCCTTCACCGAAAAGGAACTTCTAGCCATTATTTGGTCAGTCAAATACTTCCGACCATATATTTTTGGAAGACATTTTAAAATTAAAACAGACCATAAACCATTAAAATGGTTAGAAAACCCGAAAGAACCAAATTCTAAGCTTGTGAGATGGAAATTATTACTAAGCGAATATGACTATGAAGTCGACTACTTTAAAGGCAAAGATAATTCTGTAGCTGACAGTCTATCCAGAAATATATCAACGATACCAGAAAAAAACAACAACTACCAATCAAATTATGCCACCTAATTCAATGATTAATGAAGCAGGAGATATCGACATGTCAATTCAAGAATTCTTTAAAGACAATGAGAATTATGTTACAACTATTCATTCGGCAGATGACCTCATAAGATGATAATTAAGGTTACAGATTCTTCCTCAGTACCTAGAGTTATTAAGGAAAAGGTGTTTGAAAATAATAGGTATTATATAAATCTTTGCAGAAGAACTATTGATGAAGATTTAGAAGAATTCGTAAATAATTTAAATTGTAATAACACCTATCATTTATACTTTCCAAATAAAGAGGACGAAAAATACTTTCCTCGAAATATTCAGGAAAAAATAATAAGAATCCCATCGAGGTTACTGATATGTTCAACAAAATTAACAGACGTTTTATTGCAAAACGATCAACAAGAGTAGGGTGTAAAGGCCAAAGTGGATTCTGAATGGGGGGCAGTCGGAGCACTCGGCGTCAATTCTGATTTTGGGGCAGCCGCCGTCGATTCTGATTTTAGGGCAACCGGTTTCGGCCCGCATTTTGGGGTGCTCATTTTGGTGTATTCGACCTTGATAGCCCACTTGGCCTTGGGTGTATTCAACCTCGTCAATTCTGATTTGGGGGCACTCGTGGTTGATTCACGTTTGGGGGCACTCGGGGTTGATTGGTGACATTGAGACCTAACACATACCTAACACGTACCTAACACGTACCTAACACATACCTAACACCTACCTAACACGTACCTAACACGTACCTAACACATACCTAACACCTACCTAACACGTACCTAACACGTACCTAACACATACCTCCAATTTGACCTTGAATGTCTTTAAATGTTTTGTTTAAGGTTGCGCTTATGATCTTGGGTCCGCGAACGTAAAAAAGACAGTAAAGAACAATTATATGTTAAGTGGTTTATATAAAAAACAACAATTAAATTTAAAAATATATTACAAAATTACAGGATTGTTACAATGTTATAAGAATGTTGAAAACAATGTTTTGTTTTGTCTTACAAAGTTATAAGAATGTGATCGTAAATAACGTGTTTTCTTGTCTTCTTTCTCTCAAGGTGTCTTGTAAGCTTGGGTTGACTGCAAAATGTGTCCATGTTAATGTAACCATAAACAAACTTCTCACACACGTGTGCACCAATACAAAAACTTGGCATATTTTTTATCGTCCGCATCGTCAACACACCCTCTCAAATATGCGATCTTGACACATATTTCTTGGCAGTGCTGCTAAACTTCTAATGTATGAAATTTGATTCTCATTTACAAAATTGACCATATTGCCCTCTGCGAAAAAGAAAACACCGTGCCAGCATTTTGATAATTCATTATAATTAAATATAATCAAAATTTTAAAACTATTACAGTTCCAAGATAATATAATTATTCCAGATTATCAAACTTTACAAGAGAACGTGCTTTAGCACCGCAGTATGTGGGTTCACTTTGTCCTAAATAGCTTAATTTATGTTTTTCGTTAGAGTTATTGATTCAACAACTCCTTCGGTAATAATTTCAACACCTCTTTTCGGTAAATAAGAACTAAAAACACAACAATTTTCTTTATTAAATAATGTTGCAATAACACTTTTCCCAAAACGACCATTTGTTAATTGTAGTTTCTTTATAATATATCGCTTTCCAATTTCTAGAGATGAAAAAGGTTTACGTTCTATTTGTTCCACTGATTTGTTAAAACTCTCATTAATTTTGGTAATTGTTTCTTGTGAGAGAGACATTATTGTTTGAAATAAGTAGTTGTACCTTTAATAAATGTACCTCACACATAATACAATATGCTACTATCAGAATACTGAAGACATTGCTTTACTAGTCAGAAAATTATAACTGTTTTCAACATTATGGCATCTTATATGTTTCTCAAGGTTATGTTACGTCATACCGAAATATGTAACCAATATTCAGTCTTAAGAGCGTTCCAGGTCATGGGTCCGATCTTCAAATATCCACAAAGACACTTAAGGTCGGTGTCGCGTGAAATTCTCTCAAGGGCACAGGGCGCTCAAGGTCATACACACTTGGAGCAATACCAAGGTCATATGCAGAACCATTAACAAAAAAACTCAAGGATATTCAAATTATCTCAATGTCATTCAAGGTAAAACATACCACAAAACAGTCCCAAGAGCCAAGATCAAATTATCTCAATGTCATACAATAACTGTTCTCTGCATTATTAAACCATTTATATCGACCATAATATATTTCTGACGTCACACTAAAAGTCCCAAGGACGACGTCGGCTACGCCCCAAAAAAAATCGACCTCGACTACCTGCCAAAAAGGATCGACATCGGCTACCTGCCATTCAAGGTTGAATACACCCGAGGCCAAGTGGGCTATCAAGGTCGAATACACCAAAATGAGCACCCCAAAATGCGGGCCGAAACCGGTTGCCCTAAAATTAGAATCGACGGCGGCTGCCCTAAAATCAGAATTGACGCCGAGTGCTTAGACTGCTCCCCATTCAGAATCCACTTTGGCCTTTACACCCTACTAACAAGATAAAATGAACTATCATCATGTCTATAAAACAGGACATCGTGGGATAACTACTACTCAAGAATACCTTAGAAAAAACTATTACTGGCCAACATTACTTAAGGATATTACTAGCTATGTTAATAATTGTCCTATTTGCCAGAAATCCAAATACGAAAGGACTCCTAATAAATTTAACTTTCAACCTATCCCTACTGGAGCAAAGCCATTTGAAAGGATTCATATTGATTCGTTATCAATATCCAAAGAAAAATTTCTGACCATAATAGACACATTCTCCAAGTTTGCTCAAGCATATCATCTCCCTGGAGTAAACGTAGGTAATGTTCTTGACGGACTATTGACGTTTATTTCTCACTATGGTCTTCCAGAAATAACATGGGGTTGAGTTCAACAATAAGAATTTCGCTGATTTTTGTAATTTAGATAAAATTAATATCCACTTTACTACCCCAAAAAACCCAAACTCTAACAGCTATATCGAAAGATTTCATAGTAGTTTGTTAGAGCAAGTTAGAATTAAAACACAAACTAATCCACAAGAACCATTAAATACACTTATAAAATATTCTTTCCATTATAATAACTCAATACATTCAAGCACTGAATATACACAATAATACACCAAGCAAAAACTTTACTGAATTACGTAGATAACTCCATCGGAATTATTAACCCAAAAGCTAGATCTAAACGCGGATTAATAAATTTAGGTGGTAAAGTATCGAAATGGTTATTCGGGACACTCGATGCCTATGACGGCAAAAGAATAAATTCAATTTTAACACATCTTGACAAAAACGACTATCTACCTCAAGATAGAATTAATGAACAAATAACATTAGCAAAAGAAATTATAGTTTCAAATAAAATCAAATTTAATTATAATCAATAAATTAATTGATGACTTTACAGAATCTATAAATGAAGTCAATACTCTAAACTTGATTATTAATTCACTCTTTATACTCAATACTCAACTAAATGAGATCACAAATGCAATGATTTTTGTAAATCTTTATAGAGTACATCCCACTTTTCTATCTCTTAGCACTCTTAATTTATTGATTATAAAAATGAAATCCATATACTTGTCAAATCAATTGGTTCAATTTAAAAATCATCATAACCACTACCCTTTCTTGGGTATTCAAATGGTTTTCAAAAATGAAAAAATAATGTTTCTTATACATTTTCCAATTCTAAACTCTGGCGATTTTAAAACTTATTTTGTTTATCCAGTTGCGATTGATAACAAAATAATTCCTTCACCAAAACCTTACCTTATCTAAAGTGAGCAAAATGAGTTTTATCAATATATGGAGCAACCATGCGAGGAAATTGAAAACACCTGCTACTGTAAGAATTTGCTACTAAATGAGGAAGACAGTATTGTAAATATCATCAGGAAAAACCAACCGCAGAACTGTTCTACTGTCCCAGTCTACTTAGACAAACCTATAAACAATCATTCAGTACTACTTACCACGCCAAAGAATATGCTTGTTACTGAAATCTGCTCTACAGAAAGACGCTATGAGATAGATGCCGGAAGTTATCTTATCTACATCCCAGATAAGTGTCATACTGTTATTAATGAAGAATTATTTAGAGCCGAAAACGAAGATACAGCACCAGCAGTAGTTATTCAACTATCTAAACTTGACTTATCTCAATTGCCTGAACGACCACAAAAACTCAAGATCAGTAATTTGAATTTAGAAGAAATAAATCGCCTAACTACCAAGATGAATGCTCAACAAATGGTTGATGTATTGGACCACCTATGGATTTTCACCACCCGCATGGATACATGTAATCATATACCTTGTGGTTACAGTTTTCATCTTCCTGGGAGTTACATGGTACTACAGAACTTGTTATCCATACCCGTACCGTCTTTGCAAAAAGAAGACGGCCAGAAAAGAAGAAATAGAGATGGAAGAGAAACCCTAGCCAACCAATCAAAACCCTACGGTTTCTTCTCAGATGGGAGGAGTAACTGCGACCCGATAAAAGTCAATAGCGCCACCTAGGAGTGAGTTACATCATGTTAAAGGTTAAGTCATTAATTATGCTAAGGAGTTGTTAAAAATATGTTACTAAGTCCGTGAGGCTCGAAGGAGCCTCACGGATTTAGTAACAGATTTTTAACAACTCCTTAGCATAACTAATGACTTAAACTTTAACATAATGTAACTCACTCCTAGGTGGCGCGGCAGGAGGCTCAGAACGCACCATCTATATCTACTACCACATTCTGTTATACATTGCGAATATTTTTAATTACTGAAACAGTGTTGCATAATACTAATAGAAAAAAACTTTCGTTTCAGCCATCACCAGCCCCCAACAGATGCGCCTCTCCCTCTCCGGACCCGTACTTCCAAGGGGTCCACCCGTATTCCGCCAGAACCTATTCCCCAGTTACCTACTCCCCGGTATCCTACTCGGATATCGGTCCTCCGATTCGTGACTACGAATACGTGGGGATGCCCCTAACTCCTCCCCCGCTCCCGAAGAATTACGAAGTAGACGACGAGGAAGAAACGGGTCCGTCCACTGCCGAGATTATCGCAAACCAGTCGCAGGATTATATCGATGAAAAGTTAGCGGAGTATCAGGCCACGATATATTTATTGCAAGGTGAGTTCGCTTATTTATATTTAAATAAAAGAGGTGCTCAGTAGCTGTAAAGGTTATGTTCTAACTCAGCTCCCGCTCTTTTTTATTTTGCTGTCTGTTTTGCTGTTTCTTGCTGTCTATTTTGCAACAGCAAAACAGACTCTAAAACAGCATAACAGACAGTAAAAACAGTAAAACAGACAGTCAAACAGCAAAACAGGAAATAACGGGAGCTGAGCTAGGACATAACCTTTCACCTACTGTGCTCCCAATACTTCGGTTGAAGCATTCATCCTACTAAAGTCTAGGACGAATCGAACTCTCAAGATATTAAGCTTTCAAGGTCGGAAAGAACTGGGGAACAGTTTAGGCCCTCGAAGGGGAAGAAGAAGAGGTCTTTAGTTTGGCTCTCTTCATCTAAGCTAACACCAGGTTTTTCAGTTGCCGTTTAACTTGGAGCTTATTAGATTCTTCCCGGGAATTAAACCATAGCAAGTGCAATAATTGCATTTTTACTTGCAACAGGTGTATGGGGATTCGAATAATATTTATGCAGCATTATTGTGAAACAAACGAAAGTGAAAATAATTAGAAAATCGGATAATGCATTCGTCCGAATTGTGAAGAGAATCACCGTTATTTTTAGCACACAGTTTATTAGAATATGTGTGCTGTGACTACGAATTTAGAATCATAATAGCTAATAATACTTGGAAACGGTCGTGTATTACAAAATATCGCTTCAATTTCTGTATAAAATGGACCATTTAAATAGCAATTTGGTTTTTAGTAAACCGGACTATTAGTTTCCATTTCGCAATTCGCGGGCTTAAGGTTCTTGCTTCACGAAATCGAAATTTATTTTTGAAAATTTAAAGTTGGTAGTAATTTTATGGGGTCGATCCTGCAACACATCCCTAATAACAGAGCTTCTTCTTTAACCCCCGTCTGGCTTTTATACAGTGCAGTTAATTAAACCACAGTTTAAATTGTACCTAAGACCTTTCTTCAATAAGGCTTTTAAAATGCAAAATTTGTTTTTCTAGGATTAATCTTGCAAATTATGAAATAAACGGATCATTTTATTTCACTTTATTGACATGTGTTTTTTCACGTCTCGTATTTTCATGTTGTCCATTCGCAATAGCAGCACAGTTTATATTCTATGCTCGCGCCCTTTCACAACTACACCGTAGCTCCCGCCCTCTCGGACCCGCTTTTATAAAGTAAAGTTAAACCTTAGTTTAAAGGATGAAGGTTTAGATTGGGTTTTGTCTACTTGTCTACTTTAAAATAGGCTTTGGCATGTCGGTGCGTTTGAGTCTTTAAATATCTATACCTACAACTGGTTGGGTTTAACTCTAAGATGGATAATTAATTATCCATCGTGCCAGTTAACTGCCATACAACATACCTTCGATATCAATTCGTTGTTAAATTCTTTTTAAAAAAGTGTCTTGCATCGGTATTTCGCCTAAACGAATTAACAAAACATTGCGGTTATTAACCCAGAATTAAAGCTTTGGCACGAAAACCTTGCGTCTAAAATTAGAATGACTATAATTTAACCAGCAGTCAAATAAATTCAGGAATCGGAAAATTTACCTTGTCTTGATACGGTTTTCGGGAAACATTAAAGTTCAAAGTATTGAATGAAATTTAAGGCTAGAATAGATAATTCAGGTTTTAGCCTATCCGACAAGATGACAGGCTGAAGGACAACATAACCTCTAAGCTCTTTTATTGATGATATGTTTGGTGGCTGTTTTCCTGTTTAGCTTCATTATTCGCTTTTTGTCTTAAATTTGGTACAAATACATAAACACTTTGCTCCGTATAACAGCCAACATTTAAGTAAAATAAATGAAAATGCGACTTAAAACATAAGTCTTATAATTTTACTCTGTAAAGCGAGCCTAAGAGGGCGGGGTTTGCCGAAGGCTTGCGTGTCAAAATATAAACCGTGCTGCTGCTGCTACTAGGAATGTTTTACTCGATCGACAACATGTGGAGCACGTCGAGAAATTAGTGGCAATAAAGCTAAATGTGGACTGTTTTATGGAACATATCCCGTAAAAATAAAACATATGAAATTAAAAAATAGAAAAACTCCTTGCCTGTGAGTTTAATTAATAGTGGCGAATTTGTCATTTTTCATTGTTCAGTTAGGAACTTATTGTATTCTAAAATCTGTATTAGCGATTAAATATTCCAAGTGTATGACTTGATTAAAAAAGTGTATCATATTTTAGCCACATCGTTTTTGTCTAGGCTAAAAACATCAAGGTAATGTATACATTATTAAGACAATGAGATGTGGCAACATCGATGTTCGTCATAATTATGGGTCGATATAAGGGATAGCGCTCAATGGCCTGCCCGTTCGCCAGATCTAAGTCTCGTTAATTTAATATGCGTGCATATGCAAACAGCATGCCTAAAATCAAATCTCGAAAGCGTTCAGAGAACGAATCATCGATCAAATTCAGTTAAACTCTAGAGAAAGCTATTGAATAATTATATCACACTATTATATGTATGTGATAGTGATAAGCAAACCGTGATAAAAGTTATTCAAATTTGTTAATTAATTACACACCAGGAAATCGATACTTATAGCGAGCGTTCCGATTATTAATATTATTTACTATCACGTGATTTTTAGATGAAATACTCTCCACGTGACACGTACTAACCAGCTAAAATACTTTTCATGTGACACGACCAAATACTCTTTTTCTTACACAAAACAGGATAGTGGTCGCGTCGCATAATTCGGACATTCGGTATGTAAATATTATATGCTTGAAATGGAGGAACTTGCCTATTTAATGTTTTTTACTCGTCCCTCCTGTGAAATCAACTTAATCAAATTAATTTCGAATTTATTCACTATCTCTTGATAGTTACGAAGCTTAGACTAAAACGAGTGCCATATTTCAGCTTTGGGGTATTTCTTGCTTGTGCCATCTACAAGCCCGTGGCGCCTTATAAATAACTTACCCTACTCTCCGGCATTAGAGCTAGGGCCTATGTAAGTCAGCTGAATTGGCCCAATTTAAATATTAGATAAATAACTGCTCTTGGAATTTTCATTCAGGAACAGTTCTCACGTGGGAAAAGGCAGGTGTGATAGGGATGTACTGCCTTTAAGCCATCCTAATGAGCCCAATGTATTTTTTCACTTCACGAATGACTCTGCGCTCGCTTCTCGCTACGGAGGCTCAAAGAACAGAAACTAACCAAAACTAACCCAAGGCATGTCCAAAATGAAGAGAAAATACTTTTTACAAACATAACCTTAAAAAAAAATAAAAACCGAGAGGAATTGAACCCTGGGCCGCCAAATTACAGGCCCAATGAAGGCTGATACGTGTCGTGCTAAGTCTAGCTCTAAATGATATACTGTATTCTTCAAATATGAGCATACAAATCGATAAGTTTACATCTCCAAATTACTTACGTCTGGAGACTATCCCATAACTCTCAGCACCATGCCTAAATTCACTTGTTACAGGCCCTCCGCTCGCTCCGCTCGCTACGGGGGCTCAAGAAAAGGAAACTAACCAGGTGCTAACCTAAACTAACCCAAGACATACTCAAAATCAAGAAAAAAACTGTTTAGAAATATAACCTTAAAAAAAATAAAAAGAAACCGATGGGGTTTGAACTCGCGTTGCCGAAGTGAAGGCTAACCATGCAAACCTCTAGACCATCAGAGGCATACAGACGATTTGTTACATCACGAAGTACATGAAAACAGCTGACTGCTGAGAGTTATGGGATAGTCGCCAGACATAATACTCCAAACTTGAAAACATGTATTGGTTTTATTAGTATTCTCTTCTTTGACTTCTTTTCAATTTCTGGCCTTAACTACCAGGGCTTTGCCTAAGTGTGTTTAAATAAGATAAATGAAAATGTGACTTACAAATAATTTTACTCTGTAAAGCGGGCATATATTTTATTCTTAACCATCTACACGAGTCCTTCCACCTGACAGGCTTGCGTAAACACATTTCTGACAAATAGATGTCTTTATGGTCCACGCAACGGCTTTCAGTGGGCCTCGTGGATCAGTGGTTAGATGCTGTGTTTCTGATACGGCGGCCCGGGTTCGATTCGAGTGGCAAGACATGCTTTTTGAAAGGTTATGTTTGTAAAACGTTCAATTTTCTTGATTTTGGGCATGTGTTGGGTTAGTTGCGCCACGGAGCGAGCGAAGCGAGCAGAAGGCCATGCGTGAAGTGAAAAAAAAATACCAATTACAAATGTAAACATTGTGATGAGCACACATGCCCACGACTCGTCAGGCGGAAGGGCTCGTGTAGATGGTTGAGAATAAATTATCTACGCGAAGCGGACCTAAAAGAGTGGGAGTTAAGGGAAACATTTGCCTGGTCAAAATGCGAGCATTGAATATAAACCGTGCTGCTGCTAGAATGTTTTGCTCGATCGACAACATGCGGGGCAATAACGAGATGTTTAGAACCCTAAATGTGGAACATGTATATCAAAAACGCATTTCATATGTTAAATAAAAAAAGTGTAGCACAATTGGGCAACGTCGCTTTTGTCTAAGTTAATAGAGGGACATTTCATGCAAATTAGGATGATATAAAAATATATTTACTGGAGGAATTTTAGGCCAAAATGAACCTTGGTGGTATCTCAAGCAAGTTTAAATCAAGAAAGGTAAATTATGGAATTAATGAGATAAGGCAACATCTCATTTGGTTCTATGTAATATACGCCGCAGTTTAAATGACGTGTTTTCCCAATGATGAGTCTATACATGCTTGTATACTTGCCAATTGCAGGTCTTTAAACCGCATGCATTCACAAGTGCACTACGAACTGAAATATCGCAATCGGTGCACCTAGACTCTTGTCAAATCTCATGGATAGACGAGAACCAGGCAAGAAGATTTGTAGATCAAGCGAGCAGTATTGAATAAAAATGCAGTGTTGCCACATTGAAGATAGTATTTGTTCTATAAAAACTCAAAAAATTACCCACACAATGTCTCAGTATTTGAATAATTAAAATTCATTAGTTCTGAAGTTATGTTGCAAAGTAGCTATGAATGACCTGCCCGTTCACCCGATCTAACTCTTGTTATTTATTTTTATTGCGTGTATATGGAAACAACAAGCTTAAAATCGAATCTCGTAAGGGTCGAGACAACGAATCTTCGATCAATTTCAATTAAATTCTGGAGAATGCTGGATTAAGTGCGATAGTGATACGTTAATATTGATAATCAATACCCCAAATGGCACCCGAAATACCTCTACCACTACACCAAAAAATCGATAATGTAGTGTCACGTGTATTTTAAACGGAATACTCTCCACCTGACACGTACTAACAAGCTAAAATACATTCCTTATGACACAACTACACACTTCTTTTCTTAAAATGGCGGAGATTATTTAATGCTTTCATTTCATTTTAAATACGATCCATTGACTTGAACTCTTCTTCCACTCAGCTCTCACGTGGGAAGGGATGTACTACTGTATCGCATACAAATCGATACGTTTATATTCTTATTACATTTTTGATTCATGCCCCTGTACAAACAGCAAACAAGGATGTAAACTTATCGATCTTATACATACATATGACAACATATAACGAAATAAATTATAGCTTTATTGGAACTTATGTACACCGATCATTAACCTACTATTTACACGAATGGTTTTAGTAATACTGTTAAATTTGAAGGTTATTTTTTGAGGAAGGGTCTGTTATTGCAGGTTGTTGAGAGTCGACTTGGTCAGGTTTCGGACTCCCCTCTGCTGAATTATTCGATTCGTCGCTCCCACTATCGACTTCCTTCAGTTTCAGTTTCCCCCCTTCTGAACCCTTCGACGCGTCGCTTCCCTCAGCAATCTTTTGGTCCAATATATCTAACACTTCCTGCATTAGAGAGCCTTGATTTTCGTCTGTAGATTCACTTGCATCTTTGGAATTTTCTATGAAAATCGTTTCGCTTAGGTCAGCAGTATCGATTAAAGTAGTATCAATTTTCTCTATTAAATCCTCGTCCGCAGTCTTGAATTCCTGATGAATCTCGTCATTAATGGTCGCTATTTCTTCGGGCGTCAATGATTTTAAACAGTCCCGAACCCATTCTTCTGATTCCTCCTTGTTTAGTTTGGTCATGAAGTCTGAAATTTCGGATAAGGTGCATACAGCTCGAATACGGATATTTTCCGTGGCATCTCTATTTAGAGTGTCTATGATTGGTAGAAACGTGTTGTAAATAAGACCTAAGATCCCTTGAAGGTAGGGCCAATTGTCGGGCCTCAAGTCTCCTTCCTCCACGGCAAAGAGGTTGGTATTTTTATGCTTCTCTCTGAGCTTATCGAAGTCTTTTTCTGAATAAATGTTCGTATCGCAGTAGGAGGGATAGTTGGATAATTTCTCCTTGAGGTTCAATATAGATGTGTATTTGTCCAGTTTTAATTCCTCTTGAACCAAATGGCTTGTTTTCACTATCTTAACTAAGGCCAAAACAGCCGCCTTGTTGTCCGCAACGTGCTTTTTAAAGTCACTCAGATAACACTCCGGCTCTGAGCAAAGGCGCGAACCAACCATTTCACTTATACCGAACAATGGAACGAACCTGTACAAGTACCGAGAGTCTCGCGTGAACATGGTGAAGTAAGGAACCAAGTGTTCTGAAGCCCACTTTATCCCGTAATGTTTCGATAGGATAGGCAAGATGAGAGAAGCGCTCCGTCTTACAGCGAATACGGAGTCCCCTAGAAGCGCTGCATAATAAATCTTGAAGTTATCGGAAAAATATTGGGCGCTGCAGAATTTCGCTATATCAATGAACGTCATGAGAACGCTCCTTCGCGTCCTCCAATTGGCTTGAGACCGCACTATAACGGCTCGAAGAGCATTTTTTACCGCACTTAGCGACTGTGTCAGATCAACATTAGCCGACAGACTACTGAGCCCTAGAAGAAAGTTTGCCTGAATAGCCGTAGACTCTTCATTCTCTAAGACTTGCAGCAGAAATGAAACTATATTCCTTTTGAAACATTCCTCGCTCAGAACCGCGCTCAACGGCAAAATATTCGAAGATAGAGCGAGCCGAACATCTTCAGTTTCATCGATGGCGAGTCGTTGTATAACCGACATAATGCTTTGTTCAAAAACGGGTTCGAAATTGTCGTCTTTTTCGGGCTGACTCGAGTACGAGTCCTTAAGGGATTTGCAGTAGTCGAACAGATTGGATGCTGCCAGTATCCGCACTTCCGGTTCAAGGTCCCGAGTCAGTTTTTGGAACAGCGCTATCAGTTTGCCCCGATACTTTCCGTAAGGGATCTGTTGCTGTAACGTGGCGATGTGGTTTGCGAGGCGTTGTCTCAATCTCCATGAGGGGTCAACTGAAAATAATTATAGAAATTTATGTAGGTAGATTTATAGAATGAGGATAATTTATCGAAAATACGTTAATTTGTTCGCGATTTAAAACAATGCGAAGGTTGGCAACACTGACAAATGTCTTGACACACATTTGGCAACAAAGGGCGTGTAATTTTCGACGAATTGCTTGCAGTGAGCCTGGTGCTCCAGTGGTTAGATGCTGTGTTTGTCATGTGGCGGCAGACACAACTATAGACTGCGGCCCAGGGTCGATTGCTGTCAGCGATGAAACTTTGCTTGTAAGGTGTTGTTTGTAAAATGTTCGTTTTGGGCATGCCTTGGGTTAGTTTTGGTTAATGTTTGTTGCTTGCGCCTCAGTAGCGAGCGAAGCGAGCGGTGGTCCATGCGTGAAGCGAAATAATACTCAACATTAGATAGAAATCATATAATACACATGCGCCAATTTTCGAAAACCGTGCGCGAGATTTCAGTTGATAGTGCACTTGTGAATGAGAGGCACGTGATTGATTAGCTACGTGAGATGACGTAAGTTTTCGCGATGCAATCAATTGTTTGCAAGTCAGCAAACGTCCGAACAGTATTTTCTTGAGTTTTGGGGTTTCTTGGGTTAGCACTTGGTTAGTTTCCTATTCTTGAGCCCCGCAGCGAGCGAAGCGAGCGGAGGGCCATATACTTGCCAATTGCAGGTCTTTAAACCGCATGCATTCACAAGTGCACTACGAACTGAAATATCGCAATCGGTGCACCTAGACTCTTGTCAAATGTCATGGATAGACGAGAACCAGGCAAGTAGATTTGTAGATCAAGCGAGCAGTATTGAATAAAAATGCAGTGCTGCCACATTTAAGATAGTATTTGTTCTATAAAAACTCAAAAAATTGCCCACACAGTGTCTCAATATTTGAATAATTAAAATTCATTAGTTCTGAAGTTATGTTGCAAAGTAATTACGAGGTTATCATCTAGTATCTGCTAGCTGGCATTAACTAATCTTCATTATTATGAAAAGAAGAATTTATGCAAGATATCAGAATATTAGGCGGATGTGCATTCTATTTTTTTTTAATAAATTGGAAAGTCCAGAAAATTCACGAAATTATCCAAAATTTAGCCTGCAATCAAGAGAAGTTTTATACCAACGGCAACACTGTACAACCCTATGGCTTTTACGAGTACTAACACGTCAATGCCGGCCTTCATCAGTCAATTGATCTGTTAATAATTTGACATTTGAAATTAGGGATGTCAACTTTTTTGAGAAAACATCGACTTTGCAATTCGATCTAAAGTTACCTCTTAATGATCGATCCAGGACAATATCGACCACTAAAAAATTGTATTTACGATCTTTAAGTTAGGTTAGGTTAGGCAATTTCATTACTGAAACTAGTGTTCAATGGATTTATCGCTATTCCTTCCCGTTTTAATAATATTAATAAGGATATAAATACTCTGAGTACCTACTGAGACAAGTATATAACGTATCTTTTATTATTAACGTTTATTATCACGTACATTTTAGATTAAATACTCTTCACGTGGCACGTACTAACAAGACAGAATACTTTCTACGTGACGCGGCAACATATCCCCGCCCTTCTAAAGTTATTATGACGTCAATAGTTAAAATCTTAGGAAACCCAAAACTTTAATCCTGACTTTGACAATAATTGAAAAGCTTTGTTAACAAGATTTATCTTACTAACAATAAAGCATAATTGATTGAATGATTGATTGACTTGATGATTCTGTGCCGCTAAAATTCTCTAATAGAGATGATTAAAAGATTTACGGCTAACTGCAGCCAAAATGTTAAAAATGCAATTTTTTTTCTTGATTTTGGGTATGCTTTGGGTTAGTTTGGTCTGGTTTGGATTTACCATTTGCGCTTCATTTGACCGCTCCTATTAAGTTTCAAAGTTGCCAACGCTACAATAATAATCATACAGAGACTTAAATGTCAAAATACGAGCATATAATATAAACTGCTTTGCTGCTAGAACTGTTTTACATGATCGGCAACATGAGGTTATATTATTTCTGTTACGCTTTGGGTTATGGAACGATACAAAAATTTAATAAAACTTAATAAAGAGTTATCGATAGATTTGTAGAATGACGATAAGTTATTCAAAATGTATACGCGTTGGTATGATTTAAAACAATGCGAAGGCTGGTAACACTGGCAAGCGTCCTGGATAGACGAGAGCGAGACGAGCAAATATTTAGATCAAGTGAGCAATATTGAATAAAGATTAGCGGCTAGTTTTCAAGACGCATTCCGCTTCTGATTGGTGGAAATATTGGGCGAGATTTAGAGCGTTTGTTTACTATTTTAGAATGTCTGATAAGTGGATTGCTTTCAGCAGGCCTAATGGTCCAGTGGTTAGATACTGCGCTTGTAATACGCAGGTTACGTTTGCAAAATGTTTTTTTCTCATTTTGGCCATACCTTGAGTTATTTTTCTTTGGTTGCGCCACTGTAGCGAGCGAAGCGAGCGGAGGGCCATGCATGAAGTGAAACATTAGACATTCTGAAATAGTAAACAAAGACTCTCAGTCCCGCCCAATTGTTTCGACCAATAGGAAACTGTATGCATCTTGGGAACCATTCTCGCCTGAATGAAGATGCAGTGTTGCCACGCTCAAGATATTCGTTCTAGTAAAATTTTAAAGAATTGCCTAAAATTCTTGTCATAGTGTCGAAATTCTGTAAAATACCTCAAGAAGAGTTAATATTTATTCATATGTATGTCTGGGGTTAGTCTGGGTTAGCATGTATGTCTTGGGTTAGTCTGGGTTAGCATCTGGTTAGTATCCTTTTCTTGAGCTCCCGTAGCGAGCGAAGCGAGCGGAGAGCCATGTGGATCGACCAATAGAAAAGGCCGATTTTTACATAGTGCACTATTTATGGTAAAGGATCTTATAATGCTCATCTCGACTCCGCGGCCACCAAACTGATTGCATCATGATGACATGGCGCAAACGCAAGCAAAACTAGAATAAATTTAGCAACAGCGCATTTCAAGGGCTATGAAGGCTGCTATTAGCCGCTCATCAGCTGATATGATAATAATTTGACATTTTAAATTAAGGATGTGAACATTTTTGAGTAAAAATCGAATCGATCTAGGTCGCCTGTTATTGATCGATCTAGGAGGAAATTAATGTTTAGGCAATTCCATTAGTGAAAGTAGTGTCCTATAGGTTTATCGCTATCTCTTTCCGTTCTCATATAATTAATAAGGATACAAATACACAAGTGCGTAATATTTTATAAATTCAAATAAAATATATCACTTGTCAAATATCGAGGTTTACCATTAAAAATCGTTTTAAGAGAAACGAATCGCATTCGTTCAGAAAATCGATCTTGACACGACATTCATATCTCCCAGTACTCTCGTAAGATCCGGAGCACCAAAGAAAAAATCGAACAGCTCCGAACTATCTCCTAGAGCAACGCTTAAGGAGGAAAATATTGCAACATTTGACTATGCAGGTTTAATTAATTATTTCGGATCTTACCGCTAGCAGTTTCGATAGTTTTGAAGATCGATTCGTCAAGACCTTCTTGTCCTAGACGCTTTACCAGGGCCAAAGCTATATCTATTGTCATCGCTCTCACAGAGTCCTAAAATGAGAAAAACTTGTAGTTTTCTACTGTAAAAAGGAGCTATGGATTACAGGCTTACATAACACCATCTTCCTCTCAACACCGCCCAGGCAGTGACTTCTCGAATCATTGAAACAGCTCCAACGTGGGAAGAGAAAGTGCAATAGGGACGTAAACTTATCGATTTTCGTGTGACAGAAACACATCCCTATTACACCTTATCTTCCTACAACTCGAGAATTCAGGCCCAATTCGCTTACACAACATAATACGGGAATGTCCAAAAGTAATTTAAATTTTGTTCATAAAAACTCAAATACCAATGCCAATTTTTTATATTTATATGTAATTCTGTATATTTGGATTCTCCCTTAATTTCCCTTTACAACGAGGGGTTACAAGCTAGCATTTGTTCTAAAAATACCGTTTCAAAAGCCCTTTTAATAAAATTAACATGGCTACCCTGTGACGTTAGAGACTGAATATTTGACGTATTTAGTATATAATATATTAAATATAGCTTCTAAACAAAGTTTAAAATATGACATTTCCAAGAAAAAAGTTTGACGTCACGGGGCGGCCATGTTGATTTTATTAAAAAGAGCTCCAGAGGGAGCATTTTAAAAACAAATATTAGCTTGTGACCCCTCGTTGTAAAGGGAGTTTAATAAAGAATTCGAAAATAGACAGATTTTTAATAATAAAACGTCAGACGGGATGTTTCCTTAAATCTAATAAATATTATGCGTTTTCTTAACTGTATACCATCGGATCCTGAGCTATATCCTGAAATATCGGCACAAATTCAGTTTTAAGGAACTGATCTTCGACGACGGCTACGAAATTGACACAGGCAGTCGCCGCCGCATTTCGCACTATCGGGGAATCGTCTTGGATCAGAGTTTTAAAACTATTTCTCAGTTCAGCTTTTTTCTCCTCGCTCAGCTTCGGATAGAACGGCTAAAAAGTAAGTTATTCAGACATAAATGTGCGTGCAGTTGATATTCACCAACGTGGACTGTTGTCACTTGTCACTTGTCGTCCGTTAAAGACGTCATCTGTCATAGCCCACGTGGGTGAAATGACAGTTGACACATGACAGAAGGAATTACTTACCGAAAATAGCATAACAGCCGAACACTTGTTGGTAAACCAGTCATTATCGATCAGGTCGTTTAAAACCGGCAGCAAGAACTCTTCGGTGTCCTGGGTATTAAACCCCTTTTGAATTGATATGAGGGTTTGAACGGCCCTTTCCCGCACTATGTTTTCGTCTGTGTTGCAAAGCTCTCCCAGAATATCGAAAATGACTCTCGAATGTTCCACGCCGCCAACCAACGGCACGAACATTCTCAATTGTTGAGCTAAATTGAGCAAAACTTCGTCGTGGAGGTCGATATAGTGGAGCTGTATAAACGGCAGCAATTCTTCTCGTGTTACTTTATCTCCTAAGGCTTTCGCGAGCGATTCTAGCTTCTGCATTATTACGATTTGCAACTGAAATAAAACGGTGTTCAGGTAAAATGTTAGGATCTAAGTGGCACGGCCGACTTCAATTAGGCCGTGCAATAAGAGGAGCGGCAACATCGCGTGGTTGTTTAATTGGCATTTATTTTACTAAATTATTTGAATCTTTATTTTGATATTAATGAGTAATGCAGTGGGGCGAAACGCATTAATATGCTTAAAATTTGCAATTGAAATAAAGTGTGTAAAATGTTTTAAATTTAAAAAATGGACTCCAGTAGCACGACCAACTTCAATTAGGCCATGAAATAAAAGAAGTGACAACATCGCGTGGTTGTTCAACACTGATTGACATTGACATTTAAAAAAGTTTTATTTAATTCATATAACCTGAATCTCTCTTATAATAAATGTCGTTTTTTAAGTTTCAATATCTGGACAACGATTTACTTTCGATCCAAAGAGTGTAGTATCAAAATTATCAGAATTTCGTCGATAATGCCTAATGCTACGTTTCAAGTTCTAAATATATATATTTTTAACTTCCCTGACAATCAGTGCCTATTCGTTGAAACTAATATCCCGAATCATGATAAGGACGAAAATATTATCACTTTTGACGCACAAATACTTGAACTTACTTCCAAATTTTCTTCGATCAATGCCTCTTTAAATATTTCGAAATCTGCAACGGATATGGTTTCGGACATTTCGAAAAGTTTAGATTCTCGATCTTAAAACGTTAAATATAGATTAGCAGCGATCGAATATGATGTAAAATTCTATTGTGTGTTGTAAGATAACGGTATCTTATCTTAAAAACGGAATGTTTTGTGTGGTCTAAGATACGTTTATCTCCCAAAAAAAAAAACTAGGATTCATTATCATATTTTCGTTTGAAGGTTTGTTCGTGTGAATTCCATATTATATTATGTGTTCGCTGTTATGAGAAGAACTTTAACTGCATCGAGGAAATTCACAAATGTCTAGCGCTTAAGAAGCTATACATTTCCCTGTAACCCAAACTAAAACACACAATAAGAACACAACCATGATGTGCTTTGAGACACTATGAAAAGCAAAGCATTTAAAAAAATAATTGTCATTGTCAATAAAATTTTCAAATAAGATAACTGAGGTATTTATTTAAATTTTCTAATTTTTTATGGAGAGCTTTAGTTTTAAATGTAATAACACCCCCATAATTCAATGATAATATGATCGCATTAAATGGCGAAACGTATTTTGAATCATTTTTCTGGCGTAATTCCAGCCGCACTCGCTTATAATGACGGATAACACGATTGAAAAAAGAATTTGAAGGAGTTCATACATGGACATGGTTCTTTAAATAAAGATATATACGATTTTACCAGCAGAGTGCAGCAGAGGTATTGAAAACGGAATCCAAACAGTTTTTATACCATCTTCAGTTTGAGGGAGAGACAGCTGATGTCGTGTTTTTGAGCAATAATGCACTCAAATTTCAAATAATGGCGTTCTAATAAATATAAGGAAAGATATATAGGTTTCTTCAGATATACGTGCGTTAGCAGTGCCTATATAGCTTGTAAATTATCCATATAAACTTCCTTTTGAATTCATTCCGTATCTTCAGTTTGAGGGAGAGACAGCTGATGTCGTGTTTTTGAACAATAATACACTCAAATATCACATAATTGCATTCTAATAAGTATAAGGGTTATGTTCCTGTCAAACCAAAATCTACAGGGATTATTGTAAATACTGGTAGACCATTACGTCATCATACCGCCATTATATTTTACCGGGATTTATTCAGATACCGGTACCGGGATGGAACTTGGAATATATTTATTTGATATTACAATGAT
Organism: Pissodes strobi; assembly: GCA_016904865.1. NCBI lineage: Eukaryota > Metazoa > Arthropoda > Insecta > Coleoptera > Curculionidae > Pissodes > Pissodes strobi. The sequence continues at coordinate 100,065 of MU185901.1, forward strand.
TAATAACTACACAACTAGCTTAGGCATGACAATTTGACTATGATCTACTCTGCTGTTATGCCGGGCAGTGTTACCTCACTGCCAGTGGCCAGCAGATAGTGGCACCCTTAGGGGGTCGATATCAAACCTACTTAATTACTAGGCGTGTGGTACTGTTTAGGTTGTGCTGCACTTTTCGTGGGTTACCCCTTCAAAGTCCTAAGATTTCCTTTGATTGGCATAAAGCCTGCTGTTTAAGTGTACATGCTTCATGATTTATGCATAGAAAGGAGGGTGAATGTAGGGAAAATTTATGGAAAAACCCTACTTAAAACTGTTCTGACGGAACAGGGCGTCATAATGCTAAAATTACTATTTACAATATTTACAACATGTAATTAAGACATAATACAAAAGAAGCTATGTACAAGAGAGTTGGGACTTAACTGTGTTAAGTCTATTCAAGTATAGTAATGATATCAGGTCGCTTAGAACGAGTCTCACGGTATCGGCTACGGAGACACGGATGTTTCAGTGGCTAGGAATCGTATGTGTTGTGATCGTCAAGAGTGCGTATTTATACGCCGGCCAGCTTCCTTAATAAGCCCCGCCCACGCTTCCGAACGCCATGGATTGGCCAGGCAGGAGACAGAGCGCGCAAGTTACCTTATGGGTATTGCGTTTCTGTGCTCCTGATACTGTTGAAAAAGTTAGATGTTAAAATGAGCTTAAAGAGATAGTTCTCGAGTACTTTCGAAAGTGGCCTTTCTAACTATGATTCCCAAAGGTTCCTGTCTTATGGAGGCATGAGCTGTTTATAATATAATGAGATTTCACGGTATATTGTTCCATGGGAGACTGGATTTTCGGGATCATAGCGTTCATTTGCTATATTGGCAGTGAGCGGGGAACCCGCGATCTGCCTTTCAAAAAACCTACATGCGAGGGCGTCGATGTACTCTTCGATGTATTCCATCTTCGCCCACGCATGCAGATCTTCTACTCTGATGCGGTCCCGTAGGGTTAAAGAAAATGCAGCTCTGAGATAGTTGTTTTGCATAACCTGTAATTTCTTTTTATGAGTCCTGGCTACGGAACACCAGACTGGTGAGCCGTAGAGGAGAGCTGGCCGGATGATGGCGCGGTATAGGATTAGTTTATTACCAGGACTAAGGAATGACCTGGCTGTCACAAGTGATGTTAGTTCCCTTTTTACCATTGCATTTTTTGATGATATTGCCTGTATATGCCCGCTAAAATTAAGTTTGTTGTCTAGGGTGATGCCTAGATACTTCACCTTCGGTTGTGGGAGTATAGGAGTGTTTCCTAACATGAGAGGGGTGACGTTAATGTCTTTTCTCTTTCGAGTGATGATAATTAGCTCGGTTTTAGAGCGGTTGAGCGTTATCTTCCACCTCTCATAGTATGGAATAAGAATATCCATGTGTTCCCGGAGATTTTCCTTAGCCAGCTCTGCTTGAGGATTAAGAGAATAAATTGCTGTATCGTCAGCAAATAAGGCTTTGTGGGTATTTGGACATGACGGGAT
>MU185902.1:0-15678 GCA_016904865.1 Pissodes strobi
CCATTACGGAAGAAAATTTCCCTGTGTGTAGGGAAATTGTCAGGAGAGCTTTTCTACAACAAAGCGTACCTAATGAGGCAATAAAAGTGATTATATCTTCATTGACAGATAGCACCCTTAAATAATGCGGAAATACTTACAATAAATGGGGGAATTTCTGTTTTTTTAAGTACCAGCACCAGCACGATAACCGTAAACTTATTCTTGAGTTCCTAAACATTAAATTGTCTTCGCGGTCATCCTACTCTACTATAAACTCACATAAATCTGCACTTACTCTAATATTGGATATTAAACAAAAAAAAGGAATTTGATATTACTTTATTTTATTAAAAAACCTGAACTATGTATATCTGCACTATTAGAGACTTACACAGAACGCACAAAAGGAAAAAGGGTGCTACCAATCAATAAAAGGTGAATAGTTCGTTCTATCAGCAGATACAATTGATCGTACTCTCCACTGTCTGCAATTGCAGTTGCAGGTAGTGAACATACCTATTTTTTTGTTCAAAAACAGATACTGTAAATATGCTAATAGATCGTTGCGTTTACAGATGCAATCGATACCATAAATAACAAAAGCAAAGGAAATTTAATACTCACTCACAAAAAGTCCTATTACCCAGCCAGCTGTCAAACCATTAGCAGATGGGTCAAGTCAATGCTAAAAGCCAGCAGTATAAACACGGAAATCTTTGGGGTACAGAGCACGCGACACTTGGCAACTTCAACAGCTCAAAGAATGTGAGTTACATTACAAACTATTCAGAAGACAGCTAGCTAGACAGGACAATAAAAAGTAGTCTCAAAATTCTATATCAAACCGATCGCTGGTAATCCCACTAAATTTGCATCTTGTTTATTGAACCATAATTTCTAAGAAATCATATAAATATTAAGTTACAATTATACCTTAATTACCAACTTATTATATTACATAAGAATAGAATTGGTATAGTGTTTAAAATAAGTTAACAAATAAGTTAATATCAGTTAACGCCATGATAGATGCATATGTATACTTACTATTAAATCTTATGGCGATAAATTTGGATTTTAGTTTATAAAGAAATACCTTGCAAATCTATCACTAGAGGAAAATCGCAATTTTCAGTTAATGAAGATTACATCGCAAATACTTTAAACAAGACAAAATGTAATGAAGGACGGCGGAGATGCGAAGGATAATTACAAGATCAATCTTGTACCTGTAACGAAGAACGATCGAAATTATCTGAGCATCTCCGCCGTCCTTCACTACATACCCACCCAGTTTTCAACTTCTCCCTATCACCCCAAATGCAATGTAATCAAAAATCTCAGGAACCAAAATTGTAATGACGCAATAGGGCGACGAGTTCGAGCGGCCGGCCTGGGAGGGCTGAATCATCATATTTTTTTATAACTTAGTTAAAACTTGTACCGGTTTGAATAAAATTGTATACTACAAAATGTAATGAAGGACGGCGGAGATGCTCGGATAATTCCGATCGATCTTACTTACAAGTAAGTTGATTGATCTTGTAATTATATATGAAATAATTGTTAAAATGGTTATCGGTTATGAAGCGTGGTGGATGTTCTTTCTGTGTTTGATGCTACTGAAGTAAGTCGCTGTTGCAACAACTGTAATGAATACATCCATTCGCCCGAAACGTTCCAAATTTCCTTGTTGCTCTTGATGTGGTAAAAGATTATAATTCACGCGTTTTAAGTAATTTGAATCATAAACACCCTTGTTTATGCATACCACGAAATCAATACTCCTATTTCGCAGTTTTGAAGAAAGACAGTATTTGTCTCCCAATTTGGCTCAGAAAAACCTTTATCAGCGACTGAAACTTATCAGCGCTGTAATGAATACCGAATACCTCCTGCTCATTAGCTATAACCGGGTTTGTAGTACCAGTGTGTTGACATCCTATTTTCGACGTAAAATATTTTTCCTATACACTTGGGCAACCACCCATATATTTCGCTACATAGTTGAAAACCACTTTATGCCTCTTAGCAGTACTTAATTTCTATTCTCAAATATATTAAATATAATTAAATGAATGTAAGCCACATCAGTGATGTTTTAATAAAATAATTGAAAGGGAGCAATTCAATAGTGGCTAAACTTATTCGTTTATTTTTTAATATGGCCTTGTATCTACAGCGCCAGACAATCAGTTCTTGCACATTAAATGAGAATGACACTAGAATTATTAATTAGACACTGTGCATTTTTTCAGTGTATCAACTTTCCTAGAATATTATATGTTACTAGCCGGTCAAACATTTATGGAATAATTAAATAAATTTAATCAGCAATATTCTTTTCCCCAGTGAATTAACTAAATAAAATACGAAGTATGCTAGCACTAATTATTTAATGGGATAATCATTTAATTATTGATTACATACAGCAATAAATGTTTCCTAATATACAGGAACTGCTTTTATTATGAAAATGCATATGCAAAACTTCATGCCAATATATTAGACCAATAGCAATTCACCAATTCGCATTCTTTTGTTATTCCTACCTCGGCATTGACCTTCACACGTGGCACTTCTTCATCGTCGAATAGATATAGTTACCTACATCCTCTTATTAGGACACACGTGGACTGAGAACTAAAACCTCTAATATGCTGCTGCTTTAATTTGGCTGTGCTTGCTTACCCAGCGAAACTGGACTATATCCTTCGATATGCGATAATGATGTCGTATGTTGCAAATACAACGCGATTAGAGCGTTTAGTAATCTCTCGGAAATAAGCAAATTTTGGGGAGGCTATATTTTAAACGTCGTAAATAAACGTTTTAATTCATCACTAGTTACAGCGCCTGCTTAACCTCATTAGAGTCTTTGCTTGGCAAGAATATTTATGTATTAGGTCATTTTTCAACACAGCGCGCTATGCAGATTCTCTATATTGCAAATAGATTAATTGTTTAATTTTGTGCAAAACAATAAAATACAAAATTTGTTATTCAATAATGAACCGCATATTACTGAGAAATCCTTTGATGTACTCGTTGATGAGGATAAACACCGTCCTGCTCTTTAGGTAACCCTAAAATATTGCCAATTAACAATTTGTAAACGTGAATTCCAATGGAGCTTGCAGAATACGTATTACTTTCGGAAGGAAAATTTTATTGAGCCCGATAATACATGTTTATCTTTCAACTGGTCTTATTTATAAATTAGAAAATCTATAATGAACTTGCTTTCGACATTTTTTACCGTAAATTATTAATTTAAAAGGTATGGTAGATAAGTTTAAAGTTCTCAGGAATATGTAAAACATATCCGAAAAACTGAAAAAGATCCTAAGGCTATTCTGGAATTTTGTTAAGAATTAAATGAGACTAAATGAATATGTCCTATAAGGATATAGCTGTTAGCAAGTAGCCTGACGTAGATATGTTCAATATTGTAAATTTTTGTTAGGAAATTGTAACCATTTTCTATGCTCAAATTTAACTCAAAAAACATAGAATCTTCGGTTCTGGTTCCAGGGAGTAAAGTGTATAACCGCGTGGATTAAGTAACCCTTAAGGTAAAAAGCCTAAAAGAACTAAACGTTTCGATGACTAAAGCTGCATCCGTTGTGTAAAATGAGTAGCAAACACAACTTTAAGATAAGATGGCCAGACGTCCCGCATTTTGCGGGATCGTCCTTTCTTTTTGTAAGCTGTCCATCATTTCATGCGTCCCGCAAAATGTCCCGCATTTTCAGTTTGAGGTGCAAATTTACCTTTTTGTCCTTTTTTTTAAAGTTATGGATTATTTCGCTGTATCGATACAAAGAATACCATCTTGACAATTTTGACTGAAGCCAGAACCTTAATTACTCCCGATTTTAAGGCCTGGCCTAACCTATGAAAAAGATAGTTTTGACGATTGCAGATTCGATTTTCGACACTGTTTTTGACAATCGTGATTTTCAGGAGTTGTGGGAATCCCTGAGTGTCTACCATTGAAATTCACGTCCATCTACACCAAATGTTCGCACTGAACCTGTGCATTTGGTAGCAGCCCAGTGTTGTCTTCTAATATTTCACCTCACGCATAGCACTCAGCTCGCTCCGGGGGCGCAACCAAACAAAACTAACTCAATATATGAATTACCACGTGCGCATGCGTGAAGGCTCCAAATTATTCGTTTAGTCATTTGAGTGGTGCTTAGTAGGGTTGCGCTCTCTCACTTGGATTTGGAATAAAGAAATATTAATTATCATTTTTTAGATTTGAGTAATACTGCCGTCCAAAGCGAAAAGACCGTAACTGCAAAAAAAATTGAAAATTGAGTTATTGTCAAATTTGGACTTGTAATGGACCAAACTATATCCTTAGAAATGCAGAACACTGCAGTTCAATGCTAACTATTTGTTTTTCATTATTTAAAGTAACTGCAAAATTGCTATGGTCTACAAAGGGAAAATACCGTATCTACTCAATGCCAAGTGAAAAGACCATATCGGGGCCGTCGACGGGCGCAGTTACGGTTTTTTTCCCCTTGTAAACGTGACTTACCGCCTTTTTGCTTTGCAGGGGTGTTTATTGTCTGCATGCCTTTCAAAGCGAGTGGAAGCTTCGTTATATTCTCGCATTATTTTTATGGTTGTGTAGTGTTTTAATTCAGTTGAATTCGATGGGGAATTAAAATCCGACTAGGAACCTTATAAGATGTCCTTATTGTACAATAGATGTCAGCCTATACTAGCTTTGGCTCGACAAGAAATATTAAGAATAATCCGAGCAGAGATCATACCAGCTATGATCTTGACAAAATGTAGATTTTTAAAAAATAGATTGACTTAGTTTTTAGTTGTTTAGTTTAGTTTAGTTGAAGAAATATGCAGGGTGTTCGCTTGAAGATGCTCGCTATTGCTATCTCAGTTAATATTGAACCTACAAAGTCGGCTAAATTACCAAACTACTAGCATTTTTCCGCTTATTACGATGCTAAAATCAGAAAACAATTGCGTATCTAATTTACGAGGTATTTTTGGACATTGTCTTTATATATATTTTTGCATATTTGGATTTCAGAAAAATTCTAGGCATTATTAATAATCTCCTTTACCTATCTTCAACGGTTTATGAAATATAGTTCAAAATCGAGCAATTTGTAAAATCTAAACAGCTGAAGATAGATTAAAATGCTATGACACTTTCTATCTTAGTTTTTCATAAGCTATCGCTTGACACTAACTTTACATTTAACTAGAGGTTAAGTTTGAGGTTAAATGTGACAGGAATTTCAAATAATTTTCAGGAATTTTTCGTGGAATACAAATATGCAAAAAAGGTGTTCCATTTAAAAAAAGACAATTTCCGAAAATAACTCATAAATTAGATGCGCAAATGTTTTTCTCTTTTCAGCGTCGTAATCAGCGGAAAAAACGCTAGTAGTGTGGTAATTTAACCGACTTCGTAGGTTCAATATTAATCGAGATAGCAATAGCAAGCATCTTCACGCGAACACCCTGCATAGTGCATATGCAGAAAACAAGTTATTTTGTCGTTTTTAGATAACTTGATGACCATCTTAGCGATGCTATAGGAACATTTTTTGGCCAAACTTACCTTTGAGAAATATAACAAGAAGAGGATTATTAGTTTTTCTCTAGTACTTATTTGTGCAATGAATTTTGAGCATTTATTTTTTACTTGCCTAATAGCAGGTTTTTCTATTTTTTTATGTATCAGGTTCCTATTTGAGCAATTAAAAAATGTTCGTTTTAGTTAAAATTGCATTATTTGCTCTTCTTTTAAATGTTCTTGTGATTCAAAAGGACTTTTTTTCGCATTGCCTTTTTGCATTGTAAATATGAAGTGTAGGCAAGCATTTTACAAAGCAATAAAACCTTATGCGTCAAGCTTAGCAAATACGGTTTAATCTGTTGGGAGACTTGATCAGTTCTCCGATGACTTCCTTTGCGAATAAACCGTATGTGATTTCTTAGCTTTAGTAGCGTATTTGTTCGTTTTTTTTTTCATTGGAATAGAAGCTTGTAACCTTGCTTGGATCCAAAACACACAAAAAACCATCAAAAAACGATTACCAATAAAGGTACGGTAAAAAAATAAACACAAACTTTAAGCGCGAATATTTCATCACCGCGCGCGGAGTAGTTACGGTCTTTTCGCTTTGGACGGCAGAATAGGTACTCGTTCATTTTCTATTCGATTTGATTTGATTATTTTTGTTAATGAGTTATTTGTTTATAGCTGTTCTATATTAATTTATATTATTATTTTGTTGATTTAGTTATGTTAATACCGAAAATTGAGCAATTTTTATTTTCTCTGTAAGAATTCGTTTCTCTGGCAGTTATTCGCCTCAATTGATTAATATAATCTAGAATTCCCATCATGTCTGGAAAAGGGTTATATCTATTTAAACGATTATGAAATGAAACAGACACAAGAACATCAAGACGACACGAATATTCTCAAATCGACATGTTGCATGTTTTATTTATATTTATATTCATACTTCATACCAATATCAAAAAACTAACTTTCATATAATTATCTACTCTCCGAATTAATAAAATCTAAAGAAACTAATGTAGTGGTGGGCAGATCGGCCCATTTTAATTATTCGAAGCCCATGATCTCATTACCCAGCTCACTTTTGGAAACTAAAACACGAGTCGAGTCCCGGCCTATCTCTACCTGGCCAGTCGCGTCGGCGCCGGCGTCGGCGTCGGTCCATCGAAACGTCCAAACACGAACACACAAAAGAGTCGGGAGTAATTCAAAGAAAAACGAGTCGAGCAGCTCAGCGACTACCTCAAACGAGTTAACTCTTCGAGTTGACTCATTCACCACCAGGGCGTGTGAAGAACGTGCGGGAAACATACAATTTAGTTTCAGAAATGCTATGCGAATCAGAGAAGCCCTATTGAGCATTCAAGTTTTATTCCAGAGATGCAGAGACGTCAAGTGTGATATATATGCATGCTTCATGGATTACCGGGGGACCTACGATAGGGTACCGCATAGCAACTTACGACATCCTGGAGATGATTGGCATACAGGAGTGGTATCTGAGAATTGCAAGTAATCTATATTGAATTTAGCTATACCAATCCAAGGAGAAGACCCAGAAGACATAATGATCAAGAGAGGAGACAGATAGGGTTACGTGCTCTCGCCTCTGCTGTTTAACATTCACTCAGAACAAATATTTCAACAGGCCATGGTGAATACAGAGGCTAGCATTAAGGCGAGTGATCAGTGGTTGAACAATGTAAAATAGGGAGAGGGCCTCGGTGGTGTCGCTGAATAGCATGTCATGCACCGAGAACGGAAGAAAACTAAATATATGGTCATATATAGTCATCTCATAAAATAACATTCGTCCTGATCAACTTATAACACCTTTGACGGAAGAACGTGTTAACACGGCGACTACAGCCAATGAAAAACGAACATTCTCGCTAAAATGTTTTCATCGTACTCTACCTTAGACATCCTCCAAGGCAAAGTTCCCCCCATATCGAACATCAATACTACCATGGCAGAAGTCAAGTTTCATCACCGTGATATTCGCAAAATTCTTAAAGAATACGCAAAAGACATCAGGACCGGACGGAATACCTGCCATCGTATTAAAGAAATGCGTCAGCATAGTAACACCCTTTTTTTCAGGGTTTTTCCTCTGTCTTACGGAAAAGGGATTTACCCATCTTATTGGAAAGTCGCTCGACTGCAACCTGTTCAAAAAAAAAGCAAGAAAACCACGCCCTCAAACTATCGCCCAATTTCCATGTTTCCAATAATCTCCAAAGTCATGGAACATGGAACGTGTAGTCAATCAGCAATTACTCAAGTACCTCGAGAACAACAATATAATCAGCGATAATCAATACGGCTTTTGCAAAGAAAGATCGACAGGGGATATATTGGCCTATGTCACTCATATATGGAGTAGGGCAATTGAGAACTACGGAGAGTCTCGAGAGATTGCGTTGGATAATTCGAAGGCATTCGACTGAGTTTGGCATGACAGACTGCTCACAGTGAAGATTTAACCATTAGGTGGGCTAGGCGGCCGCCTAGGGCCCTGTAGCTTAGTGGGGCCCGGAATTCGTACCCATAAATAAAAAAAAACCTATGCAAAATTATATTAATCCGTAATCGGTAAGCTTTGATTTAGGACCCACGCGTATTATAAAATAATTTACAAAGTCAAGTGTTTCAAATGAAAAAGTGCGTAAAAGACATTTGTACTTTTTAAGTTCAGTAATAATATTAATATATTTGGTCTTTGCTTTTTTTTATTTATTATAATAATGTTATTTGCGATGTTTGTGTTTGTTGTTTGTTCTATTTAATTTAATTAACGATTACCTACATTTTGCAGTATTATGTTTTAGTGTTTCACTGTTGTTTCACATTACATTTTACTTTAGCTATTAAAAAAAATGAGTGAGTCTGCTAGTACTCGAGATACTCATGTGTATCCCATATCGACATCATCGACATGAAAATCTAATGCTACCTTAGGCCACGTGACGCCAGAATGTAGGCAACCACTTATTTGGAATTGGATGCCAGGCGTTAGAAAGAACACGTTTTGCACTAACGGTTACAGACAGCCTACAAAACACATTCCCGTCACAGATACCGCCTGACGTGCGTTTCATTTGTAACGTTTACATTAGAATGTCTAATATTACACTTCATGCATAGCCCTCTGCTCGCTTCTCTCGCGACAGGGGCCCAACGAACAAAAACTAACAAAAAGTATGCCCAAAATCAAGAAAGAAACTTTTTACAAATATAACCTCAAGAAAATCAAAAATAGGATTAAAAGTAACCGTAAAAATCAACGCAAGCGAAGCCGCGGGTAAAAAGTGTCCTATGTTCTTTGTGTTTTTTATATCTGTACAAAATGTGATGATGATCGGAGCAGTTTATGCGTGAAATCGTAAGAAACAAACAATCATACACATTCGCATCTATAATATTAGTTAGGATTATTTAATAATAATGGCTGGCAGCTTCGGAGTGGATTAATTCACTGCGCAAATTCGACACGAAATTCTAATGCCACCAGGAATAACATCAACATATGGACACAGCTTATTTATCTAGTCATGTTGGGCCAACCATCGAGGAAATACCTTTTATTACTTCCTCGATGGGGCCGACATCCTTTGATTTGGGAAAGTCAATAACCAAATTTTTTCAAATTTTAGACCAAGATTTTGATTGATGAATAAAGTAGTGTTGTCAATACCTACTATTATTATTTTAAAATAAATGTTCTTTACCGTCTGAAATATCTATTAATATCAAAATAATAATGCAAACTAAATAAAATATCTTGGGTTTTTAAAATTTTCAATATTCATTTCATAATGGCTTATCCCAAATAATAAACACAAATTTTACAAATTACAAAAGTTTAAAACAAAGTTAGTCACAGTGGCGTAACTTCAAATCCGCTTCCCTCCAAGAATTTGACAAATGATGATAATACTATTCAGAGGCGGCTCGTGGGTTTATAAAGTGGAAGGGCGCAGGGCGAGTAGGCATTTGGTGCCACCACGAAAAAGCCCGTAGGACGCTAAAAATTTTGGGGGTGGAAAGAGAGAGACGTTCGAAAACGTTCAAAAAATATCTAAGGTTGTTTGCAAAAAGGATTATTGTACATATTTTAGTCGGTGGTTAGCACTTCGACCTTGCCGTTTCCTAGTTTTTAAAGTGAAATTTAATTCGCCTGTTTTTGTCCAAAGAAATTTTTCCAATAATTTTTTCATTAAAATCTGGAATTCGTTCGACCATAGCACTCTCAATATGTAACATAGCTAAAGTATTTAGTCTATCATTCCCCATTGAATTTCTTAAATATGTTTTAATCAACTTCAAAGCACCTTTCAGCTTCCGCTGTGGTCTTCGGTATTATTATATTATTCCCAGAGATTAGTGATTAATGTCTTTATGAATATTTGTTTGTCCTTCATTAGCCCTATTTAAACAAAACGCAATATTTACATTTCCTAATAACTGCAAACTTGCCAGATTGTGTTGATTATGGAAACTTGAGGGTTTGGTTGGTGCTTAAAATGCGATACTATTCTTCCATTTTTTTAATGGTAGGTATTTATTATGAGATTCACAGGTTAAAGTATTATCTTTTAGTTTAGATCTTTTTGTTGCGCTGGCGATGGCACCTGGAGCCCCACGAGAGCGATTTTTCTAAATATATACCATTGCAGCACGACGAGCAACAACGCGCGTTATTGGTCATTTCAATGCATAATCTTCCTCAGCGCATGACTATAAAATCTAATCGCGAGCAGCGCAAAAAGTAATTTTGTTGCGGTACACCAAAGTTTCGAGCTTCGGACCTGCGCATACGTGACCAAAGTGTCAGAAGTATTATAAGTCGTTCTAATATTTCGCTTCACGCATGGCTCTTCGGTCATTGCGGGAGCGAAATCAAGCAAAACTAACCCAAGGCATGCCCAGAATCGAGAAAAAACAACTTTATAAAATATTTGCATTTTCTGAATTAGCACGTACACATGCTTCAAGCTTCACGCTTTGGTGCACCTACACGCGAATATCGAGTTGAGGTGGACTATACATTGAAATGACCAATAGCGCGGGTTGGGGGCGTACCGCCCGCGCCGTGCTACAATAGTATATATTTACTAAAATCGCCCCACGGGCACGGCGGACACATGCACAGCCGCACGCCCCCCCCCCCCCCCCGCAACTGCGGGCCTTTAGTTACCTTACTGGTTAGCCATCATGAAAATAGCGAGCTTCCGCGCAGTGCCGCACCCCAGGTAGCACACCACATCTCAAAGACGTCGTGTTTATGTCCATATTATGCATGAACGTCTGAAGAACTAAACGCGACATCTTTAATACATCTTTCAGAAGATGTCTTAAAGTTGATTCAGAAGAGAGTCTTTAAGACGTTTTTAAAGCCTCACGAGCACTTTGTATTTGTTGATTATTGACCATGAACAAAGGAAATGGAACGACAGCAGTACAGGTCTACAGTGTTGCCGTTTGTAGGTATTTTATCCGAAATATGGGTATTTGGGTAATGTTTGTAGGTGTATTGCAATTATTACTGATATATGGCAATTAAAATATCATCAAAACTATCTAATAGAAATTGCTTTATAGTCTTCTTTATATATATAACAAATAATTTAATTTTTATTCGTACGCATTTCTATTTATAACCGTAATTTTTATTTCATTTTCAATTTATGCAATAATTTGACTTAAGACCTTAAGAATAGTGGCAGACCTATCTCTTTACTATCGATACTATTACGGACTGTGTTCGAACGAGCTGGCACTTAAAATTCCACATAGAGTTGTGCCAAAAAAAACACCCGTCAGACGCAAGCTGCTCATCTACATACGATTCAGTTACGAACACCTAGGACGTCCCTGTTACGGGACTCTTTTGTCTGGAAGACTGCCTTGCTCTTGAATGGACTTCCGAGTAACGTTTTTTCCAAAAGCTACAACCTACAACGCTTCAAGTTCAAAGCCCACCATCTTCTGCGCACACGCACCGCTCATTGAGTGGCATAGGATTTTCCTTTTGAGTGTATGCCGAACATAAAAATCTAATAGAAATATGTAATTATTTGCATTGTTTCTGTCTCATTTTGCTTTCTACCTTAGCTTGCAATTTTATTGTTTTCCTAAAAAGAAAAGTTTCAAATATATTTTTCTGATCTAAAACGCAAAATTAAATAACTAAGATAAGTTAGGTGAATTCGTCTGGATGATGGTGAGACGCCTGGATATCAAATACACGCTGGATTTCGTCCCTAGAATAATTTTCTGGCCGGATTCCAAGACAGTTTACATGATTTTAATTTCTATGAGTTGGCTTTTGGGTTAATATAATAATATAATAAAGTAATAGGTCGAAAACTCTGTACATGGATCAAATTTTAGAAAATCTATACTCAGTCGACTATTGATGATCTACAAATAAGAAAAATGGTTTGTTTGCTTGTATATTCGGGCATCACTGAAAAACCAAAGGTCGGTTTATGATGCGGTTTTTAGTATTCGAAAGTTTAACATGGGGGGGTCACCATATATGCTATAAGGTAATCCCTAAAAGGTTAAAATAAGGGTTGAAATTTTAAAGGGTGTATGTGTGTGTCTAAAAAATAATAAGCAATAGAGGTCTGAAAATCAGTATGTATGCTCTACTAATAAAATAAGTAAATACGCGTTTCAGGGTTAATTAAAACTATAAATAGGGGTGATGAAATACGGATGGTTCTGTTTTCAAGATGAGGGTAACGAATTTTCTAATCAATTAGTTCTCACTTAGGTTCAAATTCGATATTAATTTAAAAAAAAAACATATTTCAATACACAGAGCAAAAAATTCCAGCCATGCTCAGTACGGAAGCCAAGCACGCTCAACGGAGAAATCACCATTATGCATATAAGATAATACCTAATCCTGCTCTCCTCTGTATAGAGTTCAATATCTTGAGCAAGTGTTTGGGTGCCAAGTTTCACACATGGGAACAATATTCCAGAGATGGTCTTATCTGCGTCTTATAGAGCAGTAACTGCTGATGAGGTGCATATAACTTCTTGGCTCTATACTGTGTCTTAGATGTTGTGCTGCTACCTTGGCGATTTTGGTGGCGTGATTAAGCCAAGACTTGCTGTTTTCTACCTTGATGCCCAGCAACATTATGGATGAGATTAGAGTCAGTGTTTGTCCTGTCAATGATAAGTCAGGTCCTGCGGTGTTTACTTTTTTGAGAAGACAGATGCTTGAGTCTTTCCTGCATTAACCTTGACTTTATTTTCCTTCCTCCATTCCACAATGGCGCTCATATCCTCATTGATGGCAGCAATCTGATTTTCTCGCTCACGTTGGGAACGAGCAATAGTCATTGGGGGTCAGCGACAAGAGTGATGTCGTCTGCAAAGCTGTAAAGCGAAGCAGGAACAGTGTGAGTTATACAATAATAAAAAGTGAATAATATACACCCTTGACGAACTCCGGCCTTGATTTTTAAATTCCTCCGAGAGATGTCCTTCCATTAGTACCAACTCGGATGCTTCGATCGCTTGAGAAATCGGAAAGGCATAGAAGCAGTGTTGGTGGTAGTCCGTATGCTATTAATTTGCTTAACAATCCGTTATTCCACACCCTATCGAATGCTTTGGATATGTCGAGAGCCACTGTACGAAATTCGCCGTAGCTCTCGATGGCCTTGGTCCACAGGTAGGTCACATAAGACAGGAGATCAGCCGATTGGAGATATTTTACGAGCTGTTCGTTGGTCAGTTTCTCCATGACTTTGGACATGATGGAAAGTACTCGACGGTAGTTATTTGGAATCGATTTTGCCTTTCTTTAGGATTGGTTGCACTTGAGTGCATTTCCATCTAGAAGGAAAGCATGCAGTTCTGTATGATAGGGATAAAAGCCTGCATAGTGGGGCTGTTCGTCCAGTAGAACATTTCAATTCAAGCGCTATTGCTGGAACGTCATCCGGTCCTGTAGCCTTGTTCACGTCTAAGCTTTTGAGTATTCGTTTCACAGCGAGTTCGCGAAATACCAGATCTGGCACTCTCGGGATAGTTGGAGGAGTCTTTCCTTGATAATTTAAGGTAGAAGTTAATGCGAATATTTTGGTAAGAGTGTTCGCTTTTTCTTTGGTCGTTTCCGTTATTGAGCCATCATCTTTGGTCAGTTGTGGGATTGACGTCTTTGAGAAACCGTGATTGGCAGCTTTTGCAACTGACCAAAAGCATCTTGATCCATTAGCCAGTTGAGAAGCTCGCTCTTGATCTGCTCGTTATATTCCTCCTTGCTCTCGTCAATGGTCCGCTTACACTGGTTTTTAATCATGCTGAATATATTTCGATTTTCAGCTGTCGGCGTCTTTTGCGGTAGGCGGCATTTTTTGCATTGACTACTCTTGAGCAGCTTTTTCCAACCCATGGTTTACTGTTTGAGATACGTTTCATAGAATAGGAGATGAAAGCTTCCGTACCAGCTAGGATAACTTGAGTGATGTCATCAGCAGATTCAGGGGTGTTTTGATTTCTAAAGCAGACACCTTTCCAAAGAAAAGAATTATAAAACTAGCGAAGATCACACCAATTTGCTGATTTGTACTGCCAATCCCATCGAGTACCTGTATTTTGATAGCATGTTCACAGGTTGCGGAGATAAGATTGTGGTCTGATGACCCCAACGGAGGGTAGACAGTTAGAGTGTAGAGGTCAGGATTAGTTGCTTAGAATAGATCCAGGAGGCTAGCAAATTCCTTTGACGCTCGGGGATCCTCGCTCGGGGATCCTGGTAGCGTCAACCAGCTGAGTAAGTCCGGGACTTATAGCAAAAAACCCAGCTTCTTGTCCTTCATCGTCGTTTTTTTGTTGGAGTGTTTCAACCAGCCGATGTTATATAAGTTGAAGTCTCCTACTATGACGATTTCTGCCGATGGATAGTTGATCTGCAGAAAATCGATTTGATTGCCAAGATTTGAGAAGAGCCGTTTATATTGGTGTTCGCTAGGCGGTCTATACCAGCAGCAAATGAATTTGGTTGTTCGATATGCCCTTAATTTGAACCACATGACATCGAAGTCCTTAGGCTCGTACGTTTCTTCTCGTTGACGGCATAAATCGTCTCGTATAAAAACAGCTAATCCAGAGTTGTGTTGAAATCGGGAGTAAAGGTCAAATCCGGGTATATTCAAGTGAACAGTGTAGTGCTTGATTTCACTTTTATTTCTGATATAAATATGAGGCTTATTTGGCGGATCTAGAGAAGTGAATAATATTAATCTCTGCATGAATAGTGTGGATAGTGAAGAGGTTGCAAGCGCATTTGGTAGATATTTTTCGACTGTTGCCGAGGATTGTCTCATGGCCAAGTTTGGAGCAAGTCGTTCAGTCAATTGCACTCCACCACTGAGACGGATTCCCAACAGCTTTGTGTGGAGGCTAGTTGAACCTCAAGAGATTATGGGGGTGATCCAGCGTGCCAAAAGTAAAAATAGCTGTGGCCTGGATAACATCCCTATTAGAGTTTTAAAGGCAATAAAGCATGAATTATCTATCCCACTTTTATTTCTAGCCAATTTAATGTATGAAAAAGAATGTTTTCCCTCTCTCCTTAAGGCAGGAAGTGTAACTCCAATATTTAAAAGGCAAGATCCTCTTAATATTGGGAATTATAGATCTGTCACTGTGTTAAGTACAATCTCAAAAATCTTTGAAAGGATTGTGTATGACGAGATGATGGAGATTATGAATCAGTATGGCATCCTGAGCGGGGCACAACATGGATTCCTGCCGAGGAGGTCAACGGAGAGTGCAGCTGCTGGTATGTCAGTGGTTTCCGGGGGCCAATTTTGAATTTGCTGGGGTCTTACCTGACAAACCGTAGGTTTGGGTTAGTTTGGGTTTTGTGTCGAGGTGGTCTGTGCTGGAACCCTTGCTTTTTTTAGTCTTTTTAAATGATGTTGTTGACTTTGTTAACTTTGGAGCTGTCACCCTGTTTGCAGATGACCCAACTGTGATGGTTTCAGCTCAGACACCTGAGGAACTGAAATCTAGAATTAGCAATGTTTGTGCTCTCTTTTACAGATGGTGGTCATAGAACAATTTGGTGCTGAATGCTGATAAAT